>JAMKCH010001580.1:0-71892 GCA_023653785.1 Ophioderma brevispina
TGCGACCCATATCGGCGGCACATATGTACCTACCCTTTTCCACTGAGTACCCCCCCCCCCAGGATTTGTTGAGCCACACCAACATCCGATACCAACAAACAGGGCTACAATTTTGGTGAATTCAGTTAGATTCTCGTAAACTGCTAAAAGTTTCACAAGACACTCGCCAACTCCACCTATGGGGATCCAAATAGACTCGCATAGCTCTCCACAAAATTCTACCCCTGACAAACCCAGAACAAAACATGCACATTATACATGTAGCTATGTTTACGATGCATCATAGACCCATTAGAAGTCCCCAAACCCCTCGTAACTTTGCGACGCATTTTCAGATTAATTTCACAAAACACTTACTTTGGAAACACCTTAAAGGTGCTTGTTCTACACCCCGTCAAGTACCGTGGGAAACAAACTTGCGGTTTTGATGGTAGACGCAATAATGCATGTTGCAAAGCCCTATTCAAAGCTATTCAATATATGCTAATATTGATGGTTAACCACTAAAACGGCGGTGTTTTGTTTAAATCTTGGGAAATGCAATGGATTTGAAAGAGCTCAAATTTCAGGGACGGAGCAATGAGAAAAATACGCCCTATCATCTGTATCAAAATCGATACTACTTCCGGGTAATCGGGGGGGGGGGGGGGCAAAGCCGATCGGAAAACGCCCCTGTAAAGGTGTTCGTAACTTTGCAAAGGGTTCCTGAGAGTCAAAAAAAATGAGAAAGGTTCCTTCACTTAATGTGATAGCAAGTGTAAGGTCATTGATAAAACCCAATTATCGATATATCCTTGTTAGCGATATATTTGACAAAACCGTCCAATCACAGCTGCAAAGGTTTGTGAATGCATGGAAATCCAAAAATAAAGACCCATTGCAGCTAACATGGCCATACGCAGGATTTTTTTTGGGGGGGTCGGGGAATTTGAAAATGTGGACTTTCCCGAAAAACGGACCTTTGTTGTTGAAAGGGGACCTAAACCTAAAATGGAGCTTTTGGAATTTTGAACATATCACTTTTGGACCTTTTTATCACAAAAAAAAACAGTAAAAAGTGGACCTTTTGCCCCTTTTGTGGAATTTGGATGGACTTATTTTTTTAAAGCAAAGAGAAATGATAAAACATTGATTGTTGCAACAATACTGGTAATTTATTGTGTCCCAAACATTTCCGCATTTATTGCTGCCTTTTTAAAGCCCTGATATGGATGCCAACTTTGTACTAGAATGATTGGAAGTTTGTACTGAAATGCACAGGTCAAAAGGACATTTTATTCACACATATTTGAGTACAACCTCTGCTCTGTTTAAGGGGGAGTGGCACCACAGCCAAGGAAACCAAGAAGGCTTTAATCAATAGACTCATTGACCCATAACAAACATAATAACATGGCAAGGGCAACTGAGCCCTTCAAATGCATTGGTTTTAAACCAAACTTTCCACTGTAGTGTATAGATTACTGCATAAATCTCCTATTAACAGTACCTTGGCTAGCCACAGTGATTTCTTCATGAGCAGGTCTTTCATTTGCATGTATACATTTTATTTCAAATTGTTGGTATTGTAGCGTGAAATCAAAATTTCCCTAATTCATAGTATGGATTTCATGAGAGCAGTTAATTTGAAACCACTGTAGTGTGTTTAGTGCATTGTATAGTGTGACACTAGTGATATCCTATGTATCAAGTTGTGAGTTTCTGAGAAAACTCCATTGTACAAGGAATTATATTGTTGCAATTTACATGTCCCAAAGGGAATAGAATGTTTCTGAAGACAAAAAAGTCCCCCTTTCCCCCCCAAAAAAAAATGGCTCCAGTGATGCGGGTTTTTTTTTTAAATTGCCTTCAACCACTCTCTGTATAAAAGTACACTTAAAGTTAACAATTGGAAAATAAAAAACTTGATGCCAATTGGCAGTGAAAGATAAAAACCTGATGATCCAAAATTCCATGTTCCCTTCCCCATAGGTTGTAGGATCATAATTAATCAGATTTTGGTTGGGTAGGGCCAGTCAGTATCCGTTTTAAATTTGTTAAGTTGACCCCCAGTGTATACCAAATATTGAAGAAAATTGGGCCCTATCAAAATGTCTTTAAAAATGTGCAAAATTTTCCCTAATAGTGAGTGAGTTTCCCAACTCTAGCCTAGCCAAATCTACTCTTGTCATCCTCAACAGTATTTTGTGCAGTTCTGATAAGTTCCAGTTTTCTTCAATCTGTAAAAAAAAAGTTTCCATTGATGCCAATCGAGGATGTGCAATACCACTTAACAAGTACATAGGGTGTACACAGGCTTCTGGCCTCGCTTACACGGCAATTTCTTCATGGTCGTTACCACACAGCTTACAACAGAGTAGACATGATTACCTACCCACTAGACGTACACTCGCCGGCCAGTGGATTCCGTTGTTTTTTGCCGCAATAGCGGATAGTGTCCACACAGCGGCTGTCTGCAATGTCGTGGAGTAGCTACGTGGTTTATACCGGCTCTCAGCTCGCGCGGTAATTTCTCATGCCCAAATTTTGTGTTTTTTTTTTTTTTTTTTTTTTTTGATATTTTTGCCCATATATTTGCATCTTTTTTGTACAAGTGGGGTTATTGGGGGGTTTTTGATTGATGCTCGATTTGAATTTCGTAATGAATGTTCCTAAAAAAACGTTCAAAAAACGCTAAACGGAGCCAAGTGTATAGCGACCTCATTTCATATAATGTTCACCCCACTCTCGCGGGGGGTTGTGGTAGCTACGTGTAGTGCGTGTCTACACCGACTGTCTACTCAACATCCAGCTTCTCTCCACCTGGTGGGCAAATACAGGGTAGCCATTGGGGTAGGCAAAGCAGAGTAGCCACATTATGTATACATAAGAACTGTTGTACTTAGTAAGCCCATATACTTGAAGCTACCGCATCGCAAGAGCCAGTGTGGACGGATGCAGTAGCTGCCGAGGGAGACATGGGGTAGCTGCCGTATAGGAGTACCACCACTGAGTAGAATCCGGGCCGTGTATGTGTTATGAAAGAAAACATCTATAGTATAGTAGAGGTGTTTTGATCAATCCAATGATGCCATAGCATGTGCCTATAACATACTGTACTAAACAATGTTCATACTTAGGGATATAAAATTGTCAAAGTTTAGTTGAAAGTGGTGCATGAGATTGATTTCACAATCAGGTGTCACTAAATAAAATCAAAAGTACTTATGTTTGCCCTGAAGATCCTCCCTCTCGACTTCTACATCCCACTCCTTCCTCTCTATCACCAGCTAGATGCCAGTGTCGCCCAGTCATGTAAGTACACCAGACTCTTTAAAAGCACTATCAACCCCCCCCCCCCCATATCATTCTTCATTTTCTATAAATTAAAAAAATCAAAAATTATGAAATTTCTAATTTCCGTATAGTGCAAATATGAAATTTAGCTATGTTTTTATTATGAATATGTAAAAAAAATAAAAAAAATAAAAAAAATTTTTCTCTTTTAAGACATTTCTGCAAGCCCAAATACAAGGTAAGAAATCTATTGCGGTCTAATTATATGAAATGTCATCTGACACAATATCTGAGTGCCTCAAAATATCTCGTTACACCTTTAAAATAACACAAGGACCATTTATATTCATGCAAAAAAGGTCCCAAGTACTAACGCTTTGGGGCTAAAAGGAGCATTAAAGGCAGGGGTTTTTATGTGTTAAGAATAGGATTTGTTATGTGATCACATGACCTAATTGAGGTGCAAATTTCCCAAAACTGGGCATTGTGGGATTTGACTCAAAACACCCTCTGGCTTATAATTGATATGTGTTACAGTGAGTTGAGTAGTGCAGCGTGCATCAGAATTAGTTCTGGGGGGAGGGCAAACAGGTACTATTTGTTCAGAGTGTTTCTGTGTAGCTCTTTCCTTGTGTGCAAGGTCATGGTCCACAGATCAGTTTGTGTGTAACATTGACCATGTTGTCAAATATGGGTTGTGTTGACAAAGGCCAAGTTGCCACATGGCCAAATGTGTGGCTCAAAGGTTTGAATAGAACCAGCAAATCCATAGCGAATGCAAACCAAAGCTAAGGGACATTTTAACCAGTCATCTATTGCTTATTACCGGGTCCAGGTCTGTTGTTCTATCTGTCTGTCTGGTGTCTGGGAACCGCGTCTATTTTCTCGGAGATTGGGGGTCGCGCGGTCCTGAAACTTAGTGGGCGGGTGCCCCTCAACGAAAATAGGACCAGAGTTTGTATGAGTTAGTGGGGGATCAAAGGTCATCGGGGGGCCATTCGAGGTCTAAAAAGAGGTCCAATGGGACCACGTCTATTGCTCGGAGCTGAGAGGGTCGCATGTTCCTGAAACTTGTGGGTGGGTGCCCCTTGAGCGAAGAGACAGAGTTGATTGGTTAGTGGAATCAAAGGGTCATCGGGGGTCATTCAAGATCAAAAGAGGACAAATGGCAAACGGTAAACGTTGGTGTTATGGACATTTTTGAAACTTGGATGGTAAGGATCATTATGGGCCAAAAAATTGCTAGGTCACGACAAGGTATTAGAGGTCATTCCAGGTCAAATGAGGTCAAAGCCTCTTATTCTCGGAGACGGAGGGCTTGCATGTTCCTGAAATCTTTGGTGGTTGTATGGTTAGCTGAATCAAGGTTATCAGGGTCATTCAAGGTCAAAGGAGGTAAAATGGGATAGTAAACATTGGGTTGTATGGACATGAAACTGGTGGGTTGGTTGGGGTCGTTTGATTATAATTACCTACTGACACGAGTATAGTCCCATGAGATTATTAATCCCACCCCAAGTTTGAGGAAAAAATTTCAGAAAATTCTAAAGATCCGTTTATTATCCATGCCAAAAAATTGGCCTACACTGACTGCAACAAAATTTCTGAAGAAACCTATTTCTTCAAACAACCAAACCTTGTAGCCTTGAATTCCAATGATTATGCATTTTCCAATACAATGAATACGAAATTCCAAATTTAATCTTATATTCCATCCTCAAGACTGTTCTAATGACGTCTGGAACCATAAGTTTGTGGAAACACATCATTACGAGTAATCAACAACCAGCAGAAGACCAGTTCGGGTCAACATCTCAGGTTTCTACTTCACTAAGAGTGATTCTACAATATTTGTTCACTTCTTTTTCCATATTTCAGTATAAAATAATAAACATGTCCATAAAAATTATGCAGTTTCATAATTCATTCATAAAAATTTTTTGGTGGATTTGTTCTGAATCGAAAACAGGGGGGGAATAATTTGACAAGGCCGTGTGTAGGTAGAGGGCATTGGGCAGCAAACCAATATGGCCGCCGCCAAAACATGATGGCAAAATTGGTTAAGTTTTCGCGACTATTTTGCTTCGTTTTTGCCGATTTTGCTTAAAAAAAATATAAAGTTAATTATAGTCATGGTTAGGTTTACATGACAAAAGATGAAATGCTACTTCAGCAGGAGGGGGGAAACTTAAGTACTATCGGAAAACAGCATTTTTTCAACTTTTGAGTCTTCAACACTTCGGAAGTCATGAAAGTGGCTGTACAGTGTATGTGGCGAGTAGGCAAGACATTTTCATCTCCGCGTCGGGCAAGATTCGGGAATTATCCACCACCAAATTTCAAGTATTTTCAGATTAAAAAGGGGGGATATACTGGCGTCATTACGGAATAGCACAATACAATTCATATAGACTTCCCAGGGTCCACATAGTAGAGTATACACCATAGAGGATATGGGACAAAGAAGTGATCAATGTACGATTTTTGTTCCTGGAATCAGCAGAGGGGCTTGGTTTTACCTAAAGAGTAGTACAGGAAACTGTTGTCCACCCTAGAGGAAATATGTAGATCAATCCATAGTAGTGAACTATAGTGTTGTAATTCCTACCTTGCTGAGTCATTTGATGCCAAAATTAGCTTATTTCAACACACAGAAATATAAAAAAAAAAAATGTTATAAAGGGGATGACCGATTTAATTATATAATTCTTTTTTCATCTTGATTGGATGACGTTGACCGCAATCCCCATCTGTAAGTTGTTGGTTCGGATATTTCAATCACGCAGTCGTTTTGTTATAAGCCCCATAGACTGTGTGTAATATTGGTCTATTGGTGGTCGACCACAATGGAGTACATTTTCACCCATAGCATCCAAACCAAACATTTTTTAAGGCCCTAAGATTTCACAGGATAAATGAGAAAAATAGTAGCTTTCCACAGATAGCAAAAAATTGATTACTTTTGGTAAAATATGGGCTTCTGGGGATGAGGCTATTAGCAATTGGGCCATAAAGGAATTTTTGACATGATCTTGAAAGGTCTTAAATGGATCTTAGAAATTTATTTTAAAGGTCCATGGCCCGATCGCTAATAGCCTCGTCCCCAGAACCCCAGATTTTGGTATGAGAACAAAGCTACCGGTACTATTTTTCTCATTTACCCTGTGAAATCATAGGGCTAAATGATGTTTGGTTTGGGAGTTATGAGCAAAAGTGTACTCCAATTTGGTCGACCAATATTAGTTTTACACAGTACTCTATGGGGCTCACAAAATCACGTTTTTAGCTGTCACATCAAAACGGATTGAAATATCGGCACAAAACTTTCCAGATGGGGTTTTTGTGTGAAGGCCATTCTATCAATATGAAAACTTTATATACTTAAATCGGACCATCCCCCTTTAAAGTAACTGATATGAAGGCTATCAGTAACTTTTATAGCTACATACCTACACTGGGGAATTCCTCACGTTTGGTTGCATAGGGACAGATTTGGAGCCAAATTAACACAAATTATTTTTGCCATTTTTCCTCAATATTTTTTACCATTTAGCCAAATTTGGAAATGGGGCAATCCCTTATGGTCACATGTGTTGAGTACCCCCAGCTAGTTAACCGTCTCAAATCCCATTTTACTCCAATCAACTTTTCTCTGTCTCGATTGCGTGGTGTAGTGCGTGCGTACGTGCGGTGTATGTATGTGTGTGTGCGCATGCCAATTGAAAGGATGTTTTAGTAAGTTGCTAAAGGAAAACTTATACTTTGCCAGGGTGGTTCAATTTGCAATTAGGTTAAAATAAATTGTAATTTATTATGGCTTTGTGTTAATTTTTATTGAACTTTATTTTATTTTGTTTTAGTTGCTTTAACTGTCTTTTCCCCTCAATGTGGCATACTCGCCGTTGTTCGGCAATGCGGGTATTGTTTAAGCCAGAAATGTAATAAGCAAGTATTTTTTGAAACCATGGCATTCATTGGTGATGCATTGTTTTTTTTTTTTTTTTTTTTTTTATTCACGTGTGGGCACTTTGTGAATATATAGCACCATTAAGAATAGCTAACCAACACAGGGTAGTTGGTTGTTAAGATTAGTCATGCTGTTGACATTCAACCAAAAATATAGAACAATTCAATAAGTGAGAGCCTTTTTATTGACAAACCAACCGATTTCCCTGCATGGTCCCATTTCAAAGAAACCAATCCCACAGTTTGATTAATTGCTCTGGTTTTAAAAACGAAAGAATTTGGATAGTAGGTTTTTCTGTTTTCTTCTGCGTATAAATCATAAGTGCAAATAGAGTATTAACTAAAAGTCCAAGAAATTTGGTTGTGTCATTTGTCAACAAAAGTTGTTTATGTAACTACTCTTTTTTCAAGTTATTTATTTTATTATTGATTTATTATTTAACCTACTTTTATTATTGAAGAAACTTTTTTTAAATTCTTTTAATATAACCTCCTTTTTAAGAATTAATCTATTTACTTCTTATAATGCTGTGAGACCCAATCCCTTAATAATCCCAACCCATTTTGAGGGTCATTTCCGAAAATACCGACGCGTGAGATGACCCATGGCAGGGTTGCCGTTAAAAACCAGGGTTTAAAAACCACCGGTTTAAACCGGTTTAACCGGTTTAAACCGCAAGGTTTATTAGCCACCTATTTATTGGCAAAAACTGGGCAAAAACCTCAATTTTGTTCAAAAATGCTTTTGAAACTGTTTCAAAATTAATCCTTGTTGGTTTTACCACAATGGTCATAT
This sequence comes from Ophioderma brevispina, assembly GCA_023653785.1. Taxonomy (NCBI): domain Eukaryota; kingdom Metazoa; phylum Echinodermata; class Ophiuroidea; order Amphilepidida; family Ophiodermatidae; genus Ophioderma; species Ophioderma brevispina. The sequence goes on from JAMKCH010001580.1 coordinate 8,039, forward strand.
ATTAACTCGGTAGATTCAGAATAACAATTACAAAACACTCATTTACAGAACAAAATGGTTGGAAGTACAGTAAACACAACTTCTGGCTTTTTTTACATCATACAGTACAGTTTGATCTAGTACCAGACTTTTAATGCATGATTAACCTTAAGTTGAAATATGGAAAATGGACCGAAAATTCAACATGTAGCTTAAAATTTGATCTGTGAGTGCGTAATACATTTCAAAACTACATATTAATAATGACTAAAATTAAAAAGAAGATGAGAGTGATAGCTGCCCCTACAGCTCTCCTTAATCACTTTGTAGGAGAGTGATTGAAAGCTCCCCTTGGGATTCTGCTCTATCCATGGTTAGCACCGGTATATGCCATGAAAAGCTTCCCTAAAGCTCCCCCTGATATTACCAGGGGAGTTTTTTAACGAGGCACCAACCTTATTTTAAAAAGTCAGTCCCTGAAGCAAGAGCAAGTACTCACATCTAGTGAAGTTTACGAATTGTAAAATCCCAGACGCGGTATTTTGAGTTTTGCTGCAGAGTCTTTGCAAGTTTGAAAATTATTACCTGCACTTTCCGTTTTATATTTTTTTCCACACTGTTTTTATCTCTTTTTTGTGTCTTGTATTGGAACAATAAAATAATGCAAGGTATGTTGACGATCTTAAGTTTAAGAGGGACTTAATTTCGTATTCACGTAACACTAAAAAATGATTTTGGCAATGACGACCTCAGACATTTCCTAGTTTTGGCGGTTTAACCATGTATGCCGGTTTAAACCAGGTTTCAACCGTTTAAATATGGAAAAAACCAGTTTTTTGCGCCGGCCATAAAGCCACCCTGCCCAATGGGCACATCCTTATCCCCCTATTTTCCCCAATGCAAAAAATTTAGCTTTTTGATGTTTATAAGCAAAACAATCCCAATGTGGTGGACACACTATTTAACATATACGTGTTTGAGGTGGGATTTGTCCAATAATCCAAAACAACTGGCCAATTTAACTCATCAATGTTTTGAGGAGTCCAAGTGTTTGAAAATATGGATCCAACATGATAATGATGCATTGGGGATTTACCCCATATTTTGGTCTTTTTATGATTTTTTAAAATATTGGGCTCGACTGGCATCTTCGCCCAATATTTTTTGTAACTCATAGCTCGACAATTAATTTGGGTCCAATCAATCCAATTTGTATCAAAATTGGATGTACTGTTTAGGAGAAGACCTCAAATGAAAATCGGACAATGATTAGGTGACCCGGCTTAAGATTGTCTGATCTAACTGATTTCCATTGAATGTTTATCTTCCAGGAACGTTTTGGAGGCCCTTTGTAGCTGTCTTTTGGAAAGCCTGACACATTCTAACTTGGCTAGGAGTTTGCTCCATGTATAAGAATTTAATGTATAGGTTTTAAAGCCATTTAGAACTTAAATAAAGTCAAACCATTAATCTACGAAACTGAATGTTATCAAAAATCACACAAAGATGAGCCTTTCCCTCCTCTATTCTTGTCCAAGATAGGTTAAAAAAACAAAGCTTTTCTATGTTTCAGTGCCCAAAATATCGACCCCAAAAAATCCTGGAAGATCCACTACATAACCACGTTAGCTTGTTTGCTATTTCCACATTGCAATTAAGCGTCTATTTAAGTCCAAAGAGTAAAGAATATTTTCCCATTACAATGCCCAAAGCCTGAAAACCAGAATGGATTTTTTGTGTCGCCTGCCCTAAGGCAGGAAACACATAGTGATCTTTTTGTCCACTGTAGTCTGTTGTTGTTGTCTGTTGATGTCTGTTGTTTGTTGTGAAAAAGGGTTTAAACATTTTCCGGTATATCTGCAATACTTCTATGGTTTAAAAAACCCAACTGGAGTCAAGATCAAACATGGGGAGCCCGCATTTTTTAAAAAGAATTTCCCCCAAATCCTCAAATCGTTCTCCAATCTCACACCAAATCAAACAAATTGCACACCCTTTTTTCATCATTCAAATTTATATTAAAAAAAAAAAAAAAACCAAAATTCAATTTGGGGGACTTTTTTTGTAATTAATAAAGCCAGCTCAAGGCATTGTTATCTGAAAAAAATCTGTTTGTGAATAAAAATGCAGTTAAAGCGGCACCGGCACATTTTCACAAATATGAATTTCAGCTTATATTGCTCTCAAATGATAGTCCTAGGCCATTGGAATAACAGAGATGATATTTTACACATAAAAATAACATACCCCAAAACAGATAGGGACATTGATATAGGATAAGCATCCAGTAATTTGTTAGGCCAACTTTAAAGTTTTCATAACTTTAATCAACCAATGTGTATATTACATGAATATTTTGGGCTCGTACTCCCTGAGACTAAAACAACAAAGGTTATACCCGGTCAACAGTGTGCATAGCGTGAGAAACTTGCATACAGAGTGCGTGTTCTTGTTGTTAAAAGAGCCATTTTCGCGTCGTCTGCTGAATTTAGCGTCGCGCAACGTTAAATTATAATCGTATGTGTACCCATAAGGAAGCTGATTTGTCTTAACCATTTCGGTAAGGGCTTTTGGTTATCTAACAGCTTGACAACCATGCCAAATATCGATTTTGAAAAATCTTGAGGGGGCCGCACTATTTTTTCAATGTGCCATTGTCTCTTACAATAACTCAAAAAATCAAAATGCATGCCCTTTGAAAAAATAGTGTTTGCAGTGTATGATGTGTGAGCCTCATACCCACTGTTTACATTATGGTTTGTGTCTATGGCATGGGCATACTGTAAATAAATTAAGGATTTAATCAAATTTTCTGTCATGGTTATTGAGATAATCTTCAATTGAGTGTATTTAAATATGCATTAAAGCATTACTATAGCACCTGTCAATTTAATATAACAATACCATATGTATAGCACTTCTCTATTCACACTTTCATTCAAAGACAAGGACTTCAAGGACGTTTGTGATGAAACTTTTTGAGCTCTTGAGTACGCTGTGGTCGAGTATTGTGTGTGGATAGTGTAGGAGTAACATTTTTGTGGAGCGTCTACACAACGCTATTTAGACCGATAGGTGAGTTGGCGAGTGGGGGTCTTTGGATTCTTCCTCTATTCAGTTCGTGTGAAACTTTCGGTAGTTCGCATAAAATAACTGGATTCTCATGGATTTCTTTTGAGGATTCCTTTGTCAGAGTGGACTCTCGGACTCTCGCTGAAATTCTCCTTCTCGCCCTGTACATGCCTTTAATTAATTTTATTTTTGCAATATAAATTTTACAGAAATTCAGGTTATGAACTCAGGCGTGGGTTATTTTGGCTGTAGAAGCTTATGAACAATTACGCATGCTAGATTGGGAAACAAAGCATGTTTTCACCATCTAAAAACAAAAAAAAAACAATCAGAATAAAAAACCCCTAACCCCCCCAACCCCCCCCCCCCCCAAAACAAAATATGCATCATGAGTGTTCTACTACTTTGCATTATGTAAACTATAAATCTGCTTTCTTAAGCATGATCCACATGTACACCAGAGAATCAACAGGTGTTATATAATGGGGATTTTTCTTAAATGGGTTATTATCAAATATATTTATTTCACTAGAAAAGATTTTATCTACAGGCTCCAATAACATTGCATTCGCTTTCAGAATGCTCTCTATGTAGCAAGTTAATTTAACACTGTAATGTATATTCTCAGATTACCCCTCAACCCCTGTGCAGCAGTCATTGCTCCAAAGACAGTGCCACACATTCAATACAAATGAAAATAAGCAAGTTGATGCCTGTGAAGCAAACCGTGAAGTGAGACATGAACAAAAAAGATGAATATTATATACCCCTTTCCTCAGTCATACGTGTGGGTACTGTAACCATACAGTTTTTACTTAGGTCTTCATTTTCAGCGATTCTGATGCTAATGCAATGCCATAAAGCTAAATGCTGTGTGTGTGTTGTGTGTGCATGTAAAGAAGCCATCATTACTGGATATCTTGTCATATACAACAACATGCTGTTATTATTCTCGTGATATTATATCCACACCTAAATTATATTGTCTGATGATATTATTATGGTCAATTTCAGACATAATTTATAGCAAATGTATGTTGAAGGTGGTTTACCAGCCTACATTGCAGTAACACCATGTTATTGGATTGTGAGCCTTCATATAGGTGTAATATTATTGGTCCCTTCCATGAGTCTATTTGTGATCTACGTGATTTTACGTAATCCACGGAGGCTGTTAAGTTGACATTTTTTATTTATTTTTATTTCAATTTAGAAGTGATTTTAAGCACAATAATTTCAATTGGTAATATTTACCTAAATTACGTATATTCATTTTAAATGCCATTTGTTGTTAAGTTTCATATTTATTTATTTATACATTGTTGATTTTTCCTCTAATCAAGGCAAGACAGAAATTGTTTGTATGTTTTAAACAATCTTATCCAATTTGGATTGAATAGCAAAGTGAAGAAAGATTTAAACTAAACCTGTAGAATAAAACTTAAGACTCGTTGTCACTTTGATAAAATTAATTTCTTATATAATATTAATAATTATTTTAATTTCACATATTATATTAACACAATTCTTTTAACATTAAAACTTTGTTTGTGAAAAATAAAAGCCTGCAAACATTTCAAGGAGCTCATTGATATGGAAAACATACTGATGTTTTAATAATCAGGATGAACTCATCTCAGAATTAAACTCACAACTGTCGGTAACACTTAAATACATTTACGCTAACATTACATACGGTGGTGTATGAGAGTTATGTAAGGGGTCTCAACGTTGGGTTTACGAACGTCATAGGGGAAAGTATGTATAGTGTTCTTCCCCAATGCAATTCTTCTAATACAATTTTTCACTGGTTGTCACATGAATTGATAGTGACCAAACGTACCTAAATGAACAGAACTCATCCCAATATTGCAATTTAAGGATTAGCAGCGATATTGTGAGAGAATCGAAAAATGTGGAACTGCATTTGTTTTAACTTATAATCAGGGATAAGTGTGTACAATTCCATATAACTGCTTTTAATGTAGAAACAAACCACCAAATAGTGAAAAAATGGAAGCATTTGAGGAAATTTGTCATACCGTCTCCTGCAAATCGAATACAGCAATGACGTCTCAAAATTTACAATAGACCGCTTATTGTGGTCTATACTAGCACAGAATAAACAAAGTTCAATAAATGTTTGTTGTTTGCCGCTCAAAACGTTATTGATCATGGTGCACAAGATCACCCTTAAAAATCTGGGAATTCACCTAGAAAGCTTTTTGATCCAAGTCGGAATTTTGATACGCACGTATGAAATTGAAGAATCAGATAAAAAAGTACTGCCTTGTTCTTTAATACAAGATTTCAAGCCAACCACTTGCAGGTAGGTTTGCAGTCCATGCCAGTAAAACAAAAATACAAAAATTGAAATTTTGAAATTTTTTCGATGTTTCGGATAGCAAATCGCTGAGAATCCTTTAAGTACTTTTTGTCACTATAAAATTCATGTGAAAACCAGTGTAAAATTGTAGTGGAAGAAATGCATTGTGGCAAGAAACACTAGCCTCCTTGATTAGAAAGCCATCTTATCTTTTTGTAGCAAATTTGCCCACACACATTGCTGAGTGTGTACAGTGAGTTGGGTAAGGGATATTAAAGTGGGTTAACTAACGTCATAGGGCAAGTGATCATTATTTGTGTCTTCATTTCAAGGAACATGATTGTACTCTTCAAGGCATGCTGAGCTGATGGACTGTTTTCTTTAGTAACTTAACTCTATGGGGCCCTTTTTGGTCACATTTTCATTTTTTCCCAAAAATTTACAAAATATGCTTACTCATTGGAATCGACGCAGAATAGACATTAAAATGTGTAAACAAGCTAAGTCCCAGATCAGCAAGTATTCATAAATGAACAAAACAATAACAGGACTTTACTATCAGTCAATCTTTTAATAAGGCCCCCAAAAAAAATTTGTTTGATGTCCATAGAGACTTTTTAGTTTGGTCGGTCGGTCGGAAAACTTTTTTTTTTTTTTTTTTAATATCAATAGCAAACTGTATTGAAACAGTTTGTTTGTATTAATAAGTTAATCAAACACTAAAAATCAAGTTGATTCTTAATCAAAAATGCATCTTTGTACATTAGAAACCCAACTCACATGCAAGCAATGTTTTAAACATCATTTTTTTTACATTTTTGAAAGTTAAATTGAAAAAAAAAAAAAAAAATTTTTAGGAATTTTCCCAAAAATTAGGGTCGGATTCTTTTGCCACAGTAAAGGAAAAAAAAAGTTCTTTCCTGATTTCCAAAATTAGGGTCGGTCGGACGAGGACAATCAAACAATTTTTTTTTTGGGCCTAGTATTAAGCAATATTAGAACATTTTTTGAAGAGCGCCCCAATTTTAAAATTTGATATTTTGCACAGTTACATTAGTTAATGTCTAGGAAACTATTACCTGCGAACGAGAATGCTAAAAAATGCTGGGGTATTTATCACCAAAATAAGCGATTTGATATAAAATTGGTTGATTCAGCCCAAATTTATCGGATCCAGCTAGAGTGGCCAAAAATATTGGGCGAACGGCAGTCGAGCCCATCTTTTAAAAACTAATAGCCGGGACCAATAAATATTGGCGCAAATCATCCAATTTTATAATTATCATGCATAGGATCCGATATTATAGCGTATCGGACACATCCAGCTGAGAATGTAATAAAAATTGGGATTGATTCAGCCCAAATGTATTGGTCGAGCTATGAGTTGCAAAAATATTGGGCGAGCACGTCGAGCCCAATATTTAAACTCATAGGCGAGACCAATAAATATTGGGCGCAAATCATCCAATTAGCATTATCACCCGTAGGATCCGATATTATCGATATCGGACACCTCCAAAGCATGATATGTAAGTAGAATTGGATCCCAGAGTGGACTTAACGGACAGAGCTGGAAATGCTCGTTTATGTCCGTCCATGATGAAATAAGGCCACTCGAGAAAATGACTCCAACTTGGCTGCCTGAACTATAAAACAACTAATGGATGAGAGTAGACCGTACATGGCCTATTTCCCGGCTATTTCACTTTCCGCTTTTACTTGTAACTCATATTTCTACCTTTTCTCCACCTGGAAGGCCGTTTCAAGCAGCCGTTGTATTATTATCGGGGATCCCCGTACAAAATTCTTCATTGTGACTAATAGACATTTTTTGAGCTTAAACCATTCACAGGTATAGTTACTAGCCAGTTACCATGCAACCGTGTAAAATCTCCAATTTTTGAAAAATTGGGGGCGCTCTTCAAAAATAGTGCTAATTATTGCTTTAATTTGTGGCATTAAAGGTACAATTGCAATGTTAGCACTCTGTTCCAGAAAATTAACTGTAATAAAAGCTACCAAAATTCCAGTTGATTTGATCATACCTTTGGTGTGATATAACGTGTTTTTTTTATTCAGTGTCCCCAAAGACCTCGTTTTTAATTTCCTCCTGTTAGGACAGAAGTACAAAATTCTTTGTAGATGAAATCTGCGCAATAAGATCATGGGACACTTGTGCCTCTCTCAAAGTTGCTTGCAAAATTAACTGCTTGCAGAAGTTTGCGTTCATTGAAATTGGCACTGATGTTGATTTTTCAAATATTGATTACCACAAACAAATCAGGCTTGGGTGCGTGGCAAATGCAAATAGCTTTTATATAATATTTGCTGTGCAGTTCTTTTCATTCAATAGTGTACTGTTCCCTATGTAGAGCTAGATGCATTTAATGGAAATTTGTTTCCATGTCCCCTGGAGTTGGTATTGTTGGGTACAAAATACTGCGACAGTAGAGGATATAATTTTGTTATTTTAAAAGTGCGCTGGGCTAGTACAATGAGAGAGGTTTTACATTGTACCTTCTACATTTCTTAAGATCTTCATGCACAACCAGAGGGTGGTTAAAGCTAATCCCATTTGCATGGCACCAACTAACAATTTTCCGATATCCTACCCATTCCGTACTTCAGGGATATTAAGTGTATAGGAAATACTTTAGGACCTCGTATAGTATATTTTTAACCTGAAATTAGCTTGAAATTGCGGGGTGGGATTATAATGGGATCTTACCCTAAATGAAACACAGAGCATCAAATATGTCGGTCTTTCAAAAACTAAACTTATTCCAGATATGTCATATGTCAAAAAGGTGTGTGTCACAAAGACTGTAAATGAACTGAAGCATGAACTAATTACTTTGTAAAGAAAATCTCTAGAAGATACTAGCAAAAGAGTAATGATTGAAAACAAAAATTGAATGTTATCTATTGCATTCCAGCAAAAACCTTATGGTGGGATTACAATAGGATTTTCTACTAATCTTCAGATTCTTTCCAAACTTGGGGGTGGGATTATAATTGAGCATGGGACTATACTCAGGTCAGTATGGTACTTAAAGAATGGTTTACACAAGCTTACACAGAGATATAGAAGCACTATTGGTTACTTAGAGGACTGCCTCATGTTTTGTCCCATAATGAGCCAATCCAAACAGATTGTATCAAAGGTGGTAGTGTCCAGAGGGTTAAGATAACATTTTAAAAACATTGCAAGAAATCACAAGCATAAAAAAGTTGTGAGGGATGCAGAAATGTTTGCATTATACTTCACTAGCATTGAAACAAATTCTCATAAAGGGATAAGCAGGGGCATAACAGGTCACTTTTCAGAGGGGCAATTCCCGGTTTCCACCTCCAAGTTACCGATTGTAGGTGGTTTTGAGGCAGATTTTCCTGGTGAAAATTTCCCAGTGAGCATGCAAAAAAGGGCTGATTTAGCTTGATTTCAAGCTTTTCTTCCCCCAGTCAAAGCTCGCTAGGCTTAACTTGTTACGCTACTGGGGATAAGATTGATATTAGAGCTGTAACAACTTATTACCAAGTTTTCAGGGAAAAATCCATCAGTAAATATTTTACACTAAAAAGAAAGTTAGATGCAAAGAATTGTACAGATACATGAGGGAAACAGACACCTAGGGATTGATACAAAAGCCTTGGTATTAGAAGGGTATATTGAGTCAATCCCACAATTCACCAGTTTTGGGAAATTTCACCTCAATAATGCATTTGATCCCACAAAAATCCTATTCTTAACACATAAATCCTGACTTTTGCACTCATTTATCCCATAAAGCATTAGTACTTAGGTAATTTTAACATGATCATGAAAGGTCTTGTAGTTATTTAACTTCTTAAACACATTGTATCCCAAAGTACTGATTTGTGCTTTGTACAGTACATTATAGGTATGTTGCAATGCATTATGGGATTGGTTCAAATCACCCTCTGCCTCGGTATTGACTTACAAGAATGGTGGTTTCAACTTTGTGTCTGATCTGAATATATATATTGATGGTACTCTGAACTTTGATAAGTGAAGTGTAGAATTCTTAAAATTTAAAAATACATGAAATTTAATGGAAAAAATGACTGGATGAAACTACCCAAGTATGCAACTTTAGGCGAAAGTAAATTGCAACATCATGTAAAATCTGAAAAAGCTGTTGTATACCCAACAACACCACGGAAGTATTATCTGTGTAAAATTAATGTAGTTTCAATATGTGACAACATTTTGAAGTCAATCGAGTTCCCTATTAATGTAAGCCGACTGTAAAGTGTGGTACTTTTTTAACCTGGTTATTTTTTGAGATTTGACAAAAGGGTCCCATTTTGGGTTTTTTTGTGCAGATGAATTTTTGTCAATTTACACGATTTTATGACATGCCTAAAGGAAAAACAAATATTTATATTACACAACCATTTTGGCAAAATCAAAAAAGCTTGTAAAATTGGTGAATAATTTCATGTACAAAAAATTTAATTCCTCCACAGCATTTTCCCCCAAATCTTTAATATCACGCATTTCCTGAGTCTCCCATCTTATCCGATCTCACAACTGGTCACTCAATGATAAGTTGCACGTACACACCAACAATGGGACCCCTCCATGAGTTTTTTGTGCTACACGAAACATCCCATTAATCATAATTTCTGTGCATTTCCTGCAGCTATATGGCAATACGTGTTACCCACTACGCTTTCAGACATTTTTAGGATAAGCATTTTCATTGGCTAGAAATATTTGTGAATATTGCAGGTGGGGGGAAAGTGGCTAAATTGCTTTCTGCAAATTTTGCTCAACATATGGACAATATTGTTATTTATGGAGGATCTTCCAAATTTGTGAACAATTCAAGCGAACAAAATTGACATGTTCTTGCCAATTAACGAAAAATTATTGTGCGTAAATAATTTGCACAATATTCTCACATCCCAGGGCTTGGTTCAGTAAGCCTCATTCCCCAATGTGCTAGACAATTGACCTCTATTACTGCAAGGGGATTTAATACTGCAGGCAGCAGACTTTACTGCAATGTCCCAGGGCAGGGTTCAGTACTTACTCATATTCCTATATGTTTTAGACATTTGACCTCTATTAGTGTGAGTATTCTAATGCCACAGTGCCACTAGGGGGATTATCTTGAATATGTTTTTATTGGACTCAATGACTTGTGTAATGAGAGATGAGGCTTCTTTTGTCTGTGTTCCTAATAAGTTCATTATGGATTGACATTCATTAGCCATTATAGGAGGGGAGAAATCTCAGCTGTAGTGATTATAAGATTGTGGTTGAAAGTCTGTGTTGAAGTCACGAATTATTGATTAAAAATGAAACCTGAGGCTTTACGGGATAAAAATAATTCATCTTCTCTGGAAATAATACACCAACCTGCTGGATGTTATGAAATCTAATCATTTTATATTGTATAGCTTATAAATTTATACTATTTATTATGAATTTCTGGGTAGTTTTATTTTGCTTTTAAATTAATAAGTATCGTACTTAAAGTAACATTGAAAATAGCCAAATGCTTTAAAATAATAATTAAAAAATTGTATTTTTTCTGATCATAGTTCGTGTGAATGCAAGAAGGTTGTATGTTCAATAGCTGCCATGTGATACATCAGTGTGCTGCCAATGTAGTAGGATGACTTAATTTATATTTCCTTGAGTCAGTGGCTCTTGAAATAGTTCTTCAGGCTACTTGTGTCGCCCGAAGAACCATTTCAAGAGCCACTGACCAAAAGCTTGGCATAATAGTATGTTTGATGGGAGTGTGACAAATAGCAGCTATTGCACTTATGACCTTGTATTCACACAGGTCAATTTGGAAATATTACTTGGAGGTAATAGGTGTATTCAGACGGTGGCCTACTTTCGAAAGTAGCGTTACCAACGAAAAATTAATTTAATCCTCATTAGCGCCTCTTAACAACGAAGCACGTCCACATGGAACTTAACAACGAAAACCTTCCAAAGTTACCAGCGAGCGGCCTTCATCTGTCATTGGTAAATAGCGGAAGTAGCGCGCCGCTCGCGCTGACCTGACGGTTAATTTCTTGAAACCCCGGAAAAACTCAACCCATTGTAAACAATGCCAAAATGGAATCCTCAAGCAGGAGTGTGTTTTAAAAAGCGATATTTTGGCTTCTGTTTTTCGTTATTACTCATCGACAGAGGATTTGGCAGTAACGCTGTTTATGCCGATGTCATTCCCCCTACACCAATCAGTGAGAAGCGATCCAGCCCTAAACATGCATCATCAACGAAATGTGGTTCCAGAGACAGAGTTACGTGCAGTGGCCGGTTTACGGCACATTTTGATTCACACATGCTGTGATTAATTTACGATTGTTCGCTTAATACAAATCATATAGAGTTCTAATCTCGCACAAATAACAATATGTAATTATTTAGATTGAATACCGATCGAATTAATTTCTCTCTCAATAAAAATTATGTTGGGATTTCTTTTTCAACAACTTTTAAAAATTCTTGGCACCTACGCTGTGTGTGCATAACCAACACGGGACACGAGGCTGCCTTTCAACGGTCACGTGATCGCGAAAAGGGAAATCCCTATAACTTGAGTTGTCTTCAACTCACTCGATTAACGCTTGTATCTCTCTCTCGGACCAGTTTCGGTTCCGTATTCGCTTGTTTTTCGGGGCTGTACTACTAGATGATGATTCCATTATCAAAATAATTGGAAAACAGTAAACTGTACTACAGACAAGCACAAGACCGCTGTCAAAGTATGATGAACACCCAAACTAAATTGGCGTTCGTTTATGGTATCCACGCTAACGGATACTTGACCCTGATTGTCGTTACGATGGTTTCCATGAGGTCACCCTTACACCATCGACGGCGTGAGTAACACTGTTTCACACTGCACTTACCAATTACGATCGCTCTCACGTTAGCTTAAAAGTAAATCGTCGTTGTTACCTCTTGTTAGGCTTAACATGATGTTGTTCATACGGTCACATCTCACGAGCTTACCATGACTGTGCTTACCAGGATCTTCCAACGACTTAACAACGATCGTCTGAACATGCCTATATTTCCTGCCTATTTGGTGATATTAAGTATTTTTTCTAAAAAATTAAAATAAAATTTCCCCCACCCGCCAAATTTTTTTCTTTCCCCCTTCCTAGAGCCCTCCCCCCCCCCCATCCAGAAGGAAAACAAAAAAAAAAAAAATCCAAAATGACCGATTTTTGGCAAAATCCCATCGATTTTAAGGCTAAATTACCACATTTTGGAAAAAGTCAGTAAAAAAATCTTTAAAAGTTGGATTTGTTTTCTCCCCAAGTTGCCCCCCATAATAACAACAAAAAACCACAACCTCCCCCCACCACACATACTGCTTGCATTAGCAAACTGTTCCTCAACTCACACTCACAATCTCCCCACTTACCAAGACAAACCAAGTGTTTGGCAAGAAAACTACATACATAGAATATAGTAACATGAGTACTTTTTTATTTTTATTTATAAACCGCAGTCTTTTACAAGACAATTACATTCACAGAGTGATTTTGTGATTTACAAACTACAATAAAAAAATCGAAAATTTTTGCATTTTAACTCCATTTACTTTTCACTAAAAGTGCAAAATAAAAACGTTCAAAAGTAACCCATGATTGGGGGGGAGAGTTATTCTGGAACTGAAAAATGTATTGCGCTATCAAAAAGCTTATGTTTCCTCCAACTCAAAAATTCTTATTGCTAGACTTGTTTGATAGTATTAAAATTATTCTTTTATAAAATATTAGCATTCACCATCAGTCCCCTGTAAATGGACTTGTTAGTATGCATGCCTATCATCTGTGTAAAAGCGCTTGTGAGTCGGACCTGGATCCATTGGACTGATTTGCATAACGCAATATGGTGTGCGTGTTTGGCTATGCATGTTTTTGAGTAACATTACCACACTGTTGAAACCTAGACGCAGCTGGTAATGTCTTGCATGGATGGAACTATGTTAACATTTTTTTCTCGCACATCTTTTTCTTTCAATTAGTTTGTCTTATTGGTTCTGCTCTTTTTGTCAAGTAATTACAGATATGTATCAAAAGCAATTCATGTTGCTGAATTTTAATTTCCCTTTATTGAGAGAGTTTGTGTTAAAAAATGTTCATAGATTTAAACTCAATAGACTAGCATTATATTTGTATTTATTTTTCCTAAAAAAGAATGAGCCAATCTTCATACTAAAAAGTTATTTGGAATATCATTTTTGCATTGGACAAAACAACTAGTAGCATGCAGAATTTCATTTTTTTTGGGGGGGGGGGAGTTTGCAACAGGATATTTCATGTGAAGTCTGCAGAATTTTAGTTAAAGTTTGGTTTTGGTAGGGACGTGCCTCAGAGTCTGGAAGTAGTACCCATATCTTAATCAATTTTTGCAAAAAAGGGACCTATAGCTATACCATAGATGCAGATTTTGGGCCAAATTTAACAAATTTACCATATTTTCCTCAAAATGTTGACATTTTTAGCAAATTTGGAATATTTTGGCTTCAGATTGAGGAAATTTGACAAATTTTTAAACAATATTTATAAAATTTTGGCTTCAAATAGAGGAAATTGGACTAATTTTCAAACAAATTTTAGAAATTCTTAAAAAAACGACCTCTTTATATACCAAAATTGCCATGAAAAAAGGGTCATTCATATTGCAGAAGGCTGAAAGTGAGACCATGGACATATGTGTTGAATAGACTTCAATTCACAAAAACATTGCTGTGAAAAGATGGATTCCCACCTACAACAAAATTTCTCACTATGAAATACGTTTTTCTGCAGGGTATGTATGTTACTAACGTTGTTTGTTCAGCTCTAGTGATCTACATATTTTATATAAATAGCTTTGGCAACCTAGTTCAGTAAAAGTTCATGCATTTGTCCCAGATTTTGTCCTCTGTGATTTGTTAAAAGAGATAATTTTGTTGCTATTAAATTTGTGTGATTTTAAACCCTTTAGTTTGAGTAAGAATTCAGCATCTTCTGCAAACAGAAGATAGTCATTACTCTCAGTAGGGTTGCAAGGATGCACACATGCACCCCACAAATCCCAGCTGAAAGTCCACTTTTGATGAGGCATTTCCAACATTATTAATAATTAGCTACTTTCTTCAAGACTTGCATCCACTACCCTGTCAGGACTGGGGGACTGAAATCCTCTATAGGGCTGTCTTCTCATCTCTGGTCACTTGCCGGTGTTTAGCCTTTATCATCGACCCTCGTGCACAAGTTGCAGTATCCGCTTCGCGACACACACTGCCGCCATACTTTCTAATACTCTGACTCTTAGTCATCGCCGCCCTGGTTCCTCGAGGTGATAACAAAACATGTCACTCCTATGATTTGAGGCCGTTTGGGCACCCGTTATGAACCATTCTTGGATGTTTTCTAGCAAGCAATTGAAACGAATAGGCATTCGAAAATGTGCATGTTATTTCCTGACTAGCGGCTACCATTCCAGTCTCATGCTAGTCACTTCAGGTAAAAATTCCGCACATTATGCCAGTTTACACGGCGCCTTATTAGAGACCTCACCACAAAATGGCCGCCATGTACTCCCCGTACGCGCAAAATGGCCGCCATGTAACTTCCCCGTACAGCAAAATGGCCGACTTGTGTGGACGCAGGGCGTAGACAGCCCTGGTTTTTAATTCCAAATCAGCAGTGGCCCAAAACAAATCCTGTGTACACAAATGTTCTATGGTAATGAAAGTTCTAAAGATATGAAGAATTGGTAAAAGCCACACCATTTCAATAACACTTTTTGGTATTAGAAACTTAAACTATATTAATTGTAGTTTCAATTTTTTACAATCTTAAAGGTCCCTGGCCCGATCGCTAATAGCCTCGTCCCAGGGACCCCCAGTTTTACCGGAGTGGTCACATTTTGGTATTAGAAGAAAGCTACTATTTTTTTGAATCTTATGGCTAAGGATGTTTGTTGATGTTATGAGCGAAAATGTGCCTCGTTTTTGGTCGCCAATATTATTTTACACAGTACTCTTGATTACAAATCACATTTTTAGCTCTCCCACCAAACGGTTGACATATTGGCGCAAACGTTACAGATTGCTTTTGGGTGAAAGCCATTCTATCAGATAAACTTTATATACTTAATCAGGCCTCCCCCGTTAATTCATTGTTCCAACCTGTGTAGTTGGTATATACATAAATGTGATTTAAGAAACAAAATTTATGTTCAAAAAACAAATTATCTGTTGTAACACCACAGTAAGTACTACCCAGATGGTGTGGGACATCGGTTCACTCAATATTATTACAGGCGGTCACCCGATTTTCGCGATCACCTGGCTTTCATGACTCTTGGTTTCACGGTTCCTTGACCTTGAATGACCCTGATGACCTTGTCGTGACCTTAAAATCTCGGCATCAACAATCGACCCCCCCCCAAGTTTCATGTCCAATACACCGACGTTTACCCCATTTGACCTTGAATGACCCTACGTGACCTTGTCATTACTCTTAAAATTTTTGGCATCAACAATCACCCCACCCCAATTTTGTCTGGATACACCAAAATTTTTACCCTTTTTGACCCCTTTGACCTTAAATGACCCCTGATGACCCTTTTGATCCACAAACCAATACAACTCGGTCTTCGGACGGTCACGGGGCAACCACCCCCCAGTTTCAGGAACATGCGACCCTCGGTCCTCCGAGCAACCGACGTTTAACATCCTTTGACCTCGAATGCCCCTAATGACCTTGTTGTGACCTTCAAATTTTGGCATCAAAAATCGACCCCCCCTCCAAGTTTCATGTCCATACACCATGTTTACCCCATTTGACCTGAATGAACCCGCATGACCTTTGTCCCCTACCAATACATCCGGTCTTCGGACAGTCAAGAAGCACCCACCCACCAAGTTTCCGGCACATGCGACCTCTTTCCTGAACCGACGTTTAACATCCCTTTTGACCTTGAATGACCCTAAGGACCTTGTGGGACCCTTCAAAATTTTTGGCATCAAAAATCGACCCCCCCCAATTTCTATGTTCCATACACCACCGTTTACCCTTTTGTACCTTGATGACCCCCTAATGACTTGTCGTGACCTTCAAATTTTTGGCATCAACAATCGCCTCCACCCTCCAAGGGTTTCATGTTCCATATCACCAAAGTTTACCCATTTGACCTCATTTGACTTGAATAACCCCCTGATGACGCGTTATACACAACCAATACAACCTCTGTCTTCGGACATCAAGAGGCACCCACCACCAAAGTTTCATGAACGTGCGACCCTCGGTCTCCGAGAAACCAATGTTTAACCTCATTGCCTTGAATGACCCCGATGACCTTGTCGTGACCTTTCAAAATTTTCGGAACAAAAATCGCCCCACCCTCCCACTTTAATGTCCATACACCAATTTTTACCCATTGGAACCTCATTTTGACCTTGAATGACCCCTGATGACCTTTGGATCCACTAACCATACAACCTCCGTATTGGGGCGTTCATGGGCCCCACCCACCAAGTTTCCAGGACGTGCAACCCTCGGTCTCCGAGATATAGACGCGTCCATGTGACCTTTTTTGACCTCGAATGACCCTCCATACCTTTGATCCACTAACAATCAAACTCGGCTTCGGAAGGTCAAGGGCATCCCCACTTGACCTTGACTGCACCCCTCTGACCTTGTCGTGACCTCAAAATTTTCGGCATCAACAATCCCGGACCCTCGCCCACCAAGTTTCGTCTGGCTACACGAAAGCTTACCCCTTTTGACCTCCTTTGACCTTGAATGACCCCTACTGACCGTTGTACTGACCTTCAAAATTTTTGTGCGTCAAAAATCGACCCCCACCCCCAATTCCATGTCCATACACCACCGTTTACCCCATTGAACCTCATTTGACCTTTCAATGACCCGTGAGGACATTTGATCCACTACAATAGAACCTTCGTCTTCGTTCTGTCAAGGGGCACCCACCCACGCAAGTTTCAGGAACGTGCAACCCTCGGTCGCCGAGACCAATGTTTAACCTCAGTTGACCTTGATGACCCCTAATGACCTTGTCATGACCTTCAAAATTTTCGGCATCAGAAAAATCAACCAACCCTCCAATTTTCATGTCCATACACCAACGTTTTACCCCATTTGACCTCAATTGACCTTGATGACCCCCGGTGACCTTTATCCCTAACCAATACACACCGGTCTTCGTGAAGTCAAGGGGCACCCACCCACCAAGTTTCAGGACCTTCGACCCTCGGTCTCCGAGAAAATAGACGCGGTCAGACAGACGACACACCCGCAGACCACCGGTAATGTATATATAATAATTGTTTATATTTGTTATCCCTTCCTAATCAGAACCATGCCCTATTTGGGGTGTGATTGGATGTCAGCAATGAGTATAAGCATACCAAAATGGTGTGGAAATACAATGGCAATGAGATAAGTTATAAATTACATGTTTTAGTCATTTTAGGACCATGCTCTATTTGGGGACCATGATTGAGTGTCAGTGAGGAGTTTGTATGGAAAGAGTTCCCTATGTACCCCCTCATATATATTTACAGGATACAAAATTATTTTAATATTTGGCCTTGTTTCATCACAACTGGAATAACCAGCTAAATATTAAATTGTATGTTGCATGTAAATATAGTGAGGGGGGTCCATATGGAACTCTTGCCGTTTGTTTTTATAAATCAATTACAGATTTGATTTTTAATTAAAAAATTATAATTGTGTGTATATTTGTTATTTTCCCTCTTCAGGACCATGCTCTATTGGGGCAGTGATTGGAGTGCGTGAGGAGTATGACTACTAATGGTGTGGAAACATTCGGCCTTTGGCAATTGGTAGCTTTGTAATACCACCTGTCCCAACTCAGAAATCAACCCACTTTCTTGTTTCTTAAATTGTTTTACGCAACACACACTTAAGGTGTTGGCATCATGATTAAATGGTGCCGAGAATTTTTAAAAATTTGATATATAGTACATTCAATCTGAAAATAAAAAATAGGCTTACTGTATTCGTTTTTGAGAAATACTTCAAAAGTACAGTTTTGCTCAAAATTTTACTTTTTTACCAAAAACCATTATTTTAAAAAAAAAAAAAAAAAAAAAAAAAATCCCCCCCCAAAAAAGATAACAAAGGGCCAATCGTTTTTCTTATTTTCCCATGTGTTTAGGTCAAGTTTGCACACTTGAAATACCGAAATAAAAAAATGGTGTCACCGTATTAGTTTTCTGAAAATCATCCAAAAAGGACATTTTTAGAGGGGAATTCCGTCTTCACTAGTACGGCTGCGTTATTTTACGCCTTATGTAAAACAAAAAATGGGTGTGTGAAAGTAAGACGCTATTATCTGGCGCGTTTTAGACAGTCCTAGACATCAGAGTTCTACGCGATTTTACGAACGCTTTACAAATTCGCTTAAACACAGAGGGGGCAAACACTCATGAATGTTTGCGACGCGTACATCCGCAACGAATGCACAGTTTCTCATCTCCGATTTATTCAAGTCGGCTTGCGCTTACTCCTAAGAAACCAAATCATAATGCCAACACCTTTAAGAGATAAATATTTTACAGAGATTCACAAGTAATATGGGGGGGGGGCTATACATTCCCAAGTTGTAGATGGGGGGGCATGTGGTATGCCGAAGAGGGCGGTGTGGGAGGATGATGAGGAAAGGGAGAGGGGTAATGAGTGAGGAGGCGTAGCGTAAGAGGGGAATGTGGCTGAGAAGATGCGACGAGATGAGGAGGTGAGTGATGGATCATAGGGGTGAAATGTGGCACGGGAGGGATGATGAAGAAGGAGCAGTACGAAGGTGGGGAGTGGTTTATACGTAGGGTAGAGAGGAAAAAGTACGATGTCAAAAAGCGATGCAGGGGTTGGAGGATAGAGAGGAAGGCTAGGGGAGAGATTGGGGGAAAGGGGTGCCAGGCTGAGGGTGGTGATGAGGGGGAATGAGGAATAAACGGGGGTGGGTTTGTGAGCTGCGGGGACACCCTATCTATGGGGGGGGGTAGGGCGGAGGAGTGGGGGGTTAGGAAGTCGCGAACCCACCTATCCAGCGAGAGGGGTGGCGGTGTAGTCGGCAGTGGAAGCGAGGGGATGGGTTGGAGGAAGGGGTTGTAGGAGAGCATCAGACCACGGTGGTGGAGGAGAACGGACGAGGAGTGGCGAAAAGAGGGCGGTAGGAAGGTGAGAAGAGGAGAGAGAAAGTGGGGGGAGGGATGGGTAGGGGGGGGTGGTGGAAGGTGGCCTGAGGCTGACGAGATAGAAAGACCGGCGCGGGTGGTTGGAGAGGGTAGGGGAAAGAAAGGCGTGAAGTAAGGAGACATGGGGAGAAGTAGTGTAGGTTGAAAAGAGGGGGACTAGAGTGAAGAGAGGTGGGAGGGTGGGGGAACAAGGCAGGTGGTTGGAGAGAAGGGGTGAGGGGGTGGATATGAAACGGCAGCAAAGGGATTGATTAATAATGAATCGCAGGTAGGTTAAGGGAAAATCGTAAAGAAATGTGGGGAGGTAGGTAGCGAGGTAAAGAAGGGATGTAAGTTGAAGGAGGGGGTGGGAGTCGAAGATGGGTGGAGGGTACTGGGCTTGATGAGGATTGATAGGTGGTGGAAGGAGTGAGGTGAAATGGCAAAGGGAGCATTATGGGAGGGGAATCAGAGGGGGTATGTTGGGTGGACGGAAGGGGAGGTGGGTGTGGGCGTATAATAGAAAACCATACCAACATACACATATATTTCTGGTAAGGGCAACGTTGAAAGATATTAACAATTTTGCCATGATTTGAAGAACTAAATGTTACTTTAAAATTTTTCTTGTTGTTTAAAACTGTAATTTATCCTTATTTTTTTCCCACAGGCAGATTTTACCAACCAGTAAGGGACCAAATCATCAACAGAAGTTACAGAACATTACACAGTACTTATATATTAGGCAATATAGGCAGAGGTAAGGCCGATGATGTGACATAGTTATTGGGTGAAAACAAAGGGGTGGGGGGGGGCATGGGTGGGGTTCAGCTTCCCTCCTTGTGGGAAATCTCCCCCCCCCTTCCCCCATGGAATTGTGATTTTCTGCACACACACATTTACAGTGAAAAACAACATAGGCCTATACTGTACACAAACTTTAATTAGGTTCCCCCTGAAAATATGTGCCCCTCTGCAAAAGCTGATATGCCACTGCATATGTTTACCCTTAGACAATATACCTATTTGTCTGGAATCAACCTGAGACACGTCGCCCTGCGCCAATCACAGTGAGTATTTGGCAGCGCGTGTGCTCAGCCAAACTCCACTCGACCTCTTCTGAATTTACCATTCGCACCTAATGTATTACTATAGGGCGCCTTGTTACTAGGTGAAGTGCACGTGCATACGCAGTCACACACAGCATTTTAAGACATGTCTCAATTTGATTCCCAGACACAAATTCGAATCGCAGTCAATGCATTGATGTAGCATGCGGGTCTGGCCATATTTTTAATTCCACGATTCCCTTGTGATCGTAAAGCACTGATCTTTATTCAATAGCAATTCGGTTTGAGTTTTAAAGGAGGGTAGGCTGATATAGGAGAATGCATAGGAATGTGCGACCATTAAGACCCCCTTTTTCGCCACTTCTGGAGTTTTAAGACCCAATTGAGGCATACTTCAGTTCTTAGAACCACCCGTTTAAAGGTTGCCTTACAGATTTCGAAATGTAAGTTTTTTTTCGTTAGTAATTAAAATATTCCAACTCAACTACAGATAGTTTCCTAAATGCTTATGCCAAGGTTGGAGATGATCGTGATTTATCATTTTTGATGTATAACCATTTGTGTGTAGTAAATACAGTACCATAAGATGAACAAGATCATCAAGCAACCCTGGTTCGAGCCTCTTGTGAAGTCTGGTCTTCTTGGTCGTGCTTGAATAGTACCTATTATGTTATTCAATTAGTGAGACTCCTTCCTATCCGATAGGGAGGTATTGAATGGGGTTCAATCCCCGGGCATGTGGAGTCTTCAGTGGGCCTTTGTTGCATTACAAAACATATTGTGTCCATGGTACAAAGTTACTTTACAGAATTGGCTTTACTGGAAACTGATGTCATTCAGTACTACATGGTCCTGTATGATAGATGCTTATGCACATGGTTGACTGAGATGTTTAAATTCGTTTTGCGATAATCTCTTAATACAGGTTTGCCATTTTTGAAGGGCAAATAAACTTAGATGTGGTATGTGTGCTTTATATAAAATGCATTATTTCTCCGCAATGCTGTGATAATAATGTATTTTTGCCAGGTGCAAAATAAGTTATGTTCAAATAAAAATACGTTTAATGAGATAATTGCTGGTGTTTGCATCCGATACTTCAATGAACTCCACCTACTAAGAGTGAGTATAATTGTTATTTTGGTCAACATTTATTTACTAGCTACATTACAACACATTGTATTAGTACCATAACCTTTTTTAACCTGTTGGCCATAAAATAATTCCTCTTACCTCTCACGTTGTGAATGTACGAGGCCTAAAACTTTTAATGAGGTCTCACTTATTTTGAAACTATATGTTGGAAATTGCATAATCACGCAGCATTCCAAATGTTAGCCTGATTTTTTCTCCTCACTCGCGAGCCATGTATTGGCTGTCCTGGCACCTAAACATGGTTTTGAGAGTCATGTAAAGCTGTTGGTCCTGTGTGTGTCGTAAGATTGATTCCGAGCCTCTTAAAGCTTATTGAAAAAGTGGGGATCATCCCGGCTATGTTATCTGCCACATCATGGAGTGACCAAGGTCCCTTCTAATCCTTACTAGCCAGGGGGGAAGGGTAGGCCATAAATCCACTCCATTGAGGTTTTGTTCTACAGTATATGGAAAGAGCTGATGTGATACTTTCATTCACTGAGCACTAAATTTTAAGAGCAGATGTTTAAATCAGTAAAGTTCTGTCTTCAGTGCAGCAGAATTATGTGCGAGTATACTATTTGCAATTGTTCTCACAACTTGCCCAATAGTCATTAAACAAAATTGCAAATTGTTTGTATCTATTCAAGTTACTATACCAGACAAGCTTTCTTCCAAAGGTTATAGATCACACAGGGCCTGACGATGGTAAAGGACATATACACCTATCTTGGATAGAAACAATTTGAAAGTTTGGAAACATTTTATAAATATTTTTCATGACAATCCCTGTACTTTACAGGGGTGGATTTAGAGGGGGGCTCCCCCGGCACGGCCCCTTCTATTTTTTGGGCGCAGGGCGCTGGGTGCTGCACAGAGCGCCGGGCCGCACTGTAGATCTATAAAATGACTTCTTTATGCCCGATAATTCTAGATGAGGTACAAGGTGTCAGCCCCGTGGTATCGTGGTGTGGGCGCCTCAACTACTCATTCTTATTCTCCTAGCCGCCCCCCCCCCGTCCCCCCCCCCCCCCTTGAAAATCCTGGATCTGCCCCTGCTTTAGTTATTGTGTAAAGGAAAGTTATGGTATGGGAATTAACTTTCGCGCAAAGTCCCGTATTGGGAGAAGCCCAAGGCTCAACTAAGTACTGGTATTGAAAGCATAGTAATTCCGCCATACCACATCTATGATGAAACAAATAACAAATCTTTCACACGCACTATAACTTTGTTGACAGTCACATCACTGTGTTTTTTAACGTGTTGTGAATCAGAAAATACTCTTTTCAGTTCACCTGACATCTTTCATGACTATGTCCCTTATCTTTGTCTCTCACATGCCCATTATCCCAGCCTCATTACTACCTTTACTCCAGTTAGAAATGACAAGAGCAGATCACAGAACTAGGGTATATGCCTCATAGAGATGCCTTTGTAGGAAGAGGACGTACATATCACAACTAGTAGTATTACGTAGTCTATTAGTCATTAGTGACACATCAGTATTTCACAGTATTCTGTAATTCCAGTTGTCCAATTTTTAATTTCCTCCTTTCTGCCTTTGACCTTAAGGCACTATCAGTTATTGATAAATTCAAAACAAACAAATCATCAAAATCAAAATTTGTCATGTTGTAACAAGTATAGGTATCCTAACATACCCTGCAATTATAAGATCAAAAGCAACCTAATAGAGACAAAATTGATGATTTTATTCATTACTATCCGTACAGACACTTAATACAACACATATTTGAATGGAGACTCAATTCTCTGAACACTGCTGTTTTTCTTCCTTTTCTGTGATTTTTCAGTTGGAAAAGATAACTTTGAACAATTCTACGACTTTTCAGCTATTCCTGCAACATTCAGATATTTTGACTCTTTCGGGTGGGATCACTGATAGTGCCTTTATATAAGGGTTTTTTTTTTGTGTGGTGAAAAATCAAATCAGATTTTTTATTTTACTGTCCTTTTGATTAAATTATTTTGTGCAATTTCTAATGGCATGGGAGTGAGGGATGAAAGACAACCTTTAGTGTTGGAGTGAGTCCGAACTCACAAGTCCAAAACTTAGTCCGATCCCATCGGTGTCGAGTCTGAGTCAGAGTAGCATCCCATCAGATCCAAGTCCACAAGGTCTGAGGTCGCCAAGTCCATGGGGCCGTTATTTTGAGTTTGAGTCCGAAGTCCAACAGGTCTGAGTCCGACAAAACAATTTATTACTTCTTGACTCTGACTTAGACTCGAAACTTATGGAATCGGATTCAACTTCAACTCATGAGTCCAGACTCACTCTAACACTAAGTTCAGGCTTATACCATGATTAACCATATTTTTGGGGATTATCTTCCTTGATAATCAGTAGTTTGACAATGATGCAGAAACACTAGTCAGCCATCTAGCAGTATCAATAGAAGATGACGATTTAGATATTAGTAAGTCAACACTCTCTGTCGTTATATAGACGGAATAGTATAGACCTTTTCCTATTCAAAGTTTTCCGAAAGCTGTTTGTTTATTATGAATCCAAAGAAGTGTCCAGTTAATAATTAGATCATCGTGCATAGCTGTTGGGCACAGCCTTTATGCGAATTGGTACATTTTTGGGGGCCGCCAGCTTTAGCTGGCGGACCACTTTAGCCATCCGTTGTTCCCGTGTGTGTTTGTGTATTGTGTTTGTGTTGTCAAAATTGTTAAGTTTTTTTTTAAAATTTAAATTGACCTCAAGAAAGTGTAACTTCAATTGGAACCAAACTTCTGTCAATAAGGTGGCACACTGGATCCCTCAATTTGTTGATGAGGTCAGGTCATGTTGAAAGGTCAAAGGTCTGTGAGGTTCAAGTTGAAAAATGGCTAAAAGTAAAATTGATCTAAATTGAAACTTGAAGTTCAATGGAACAAAACTTTGTCATAGGTGCACCATGCTATCACTCCATATGTTGATGATTATCAAAGGTCACTTGCCAGGGTCAAAGGTCATTGGGCGGCCCCGCACTTATATTTTTTGTAATATAGCGAGCGCGAATCCGAGAAACGCGAAATTCTCGTGTGTCCCACGGCACTGTTGTGTATGTTGCAGGTGTATAAGATGCTTGCTATGTTGGTTAATGCTAGAATGTTTCAATGCTGATTTGAAAAGGACATTGGGATATGAATTACTATTAGTAAAGAGATGTACATTGGAGGACAAAAATATGACAGCACTAAAAAAATTCCAAACTGCAGGTGGTGTAGGACACATGCTCACCTAACAGCAACAGCGAATCAAAACGGCATCAACTTCCGGGTGCTATCCTGTACTAACAAACTTTAATATATGGTTCCCCCTGAAAATATGTGCCCCCTGCAAAAAAGCTGATTATGCCACTGCATATGTTTACCCTTAGACAATATACCTATTATGTCTGGAATCAAACCTGAGACACGTCGCCCTGCGCCAATCGCAGTGAGTATTTGCATCGCGTGTTGCATGCAGCAAAACTCCACTCGACCTCTTCTGAATTGACCAATCGCACTAATGTATTTACGTTACTAGGGCGCCTTGTTACTAGGTGAAGTGCAGCTGTGCATACGCAGTCAACACACAGCATTTTAAGGACATGTCTCAGATTTGATTCCAGACACAAAATTCGAAGCAAGCAGTCAATGCATTGATTGTAGCATGCAGGGTCTGGTGCCATATTTTTAATTCCACGATTCCCTTGAATGATCGTAAAGCACTGATCTTTATTCAATACAATTCGGTTTGAGTTTATAAAGGAGGGGAGCTGATATAGGAGAATGACATAGGAATGTGCGACCATTAAGAACCCCTTTTTCGCACTTCTGGAGTTTTTAAGACCCAATTGAGGCATACTTCAGTTCTTAAGACCCCCAGTTTAAAGGTTGACTTACAGATTTCGAAATGTAAGTTTTTTTGCGTATTAATTAAAAATAGTCAACTACAACTACAGATAGTCACCTAAAACGCTTACAGGGGCATTTCGTGATCCACAACCTCGTCCCCCCGACTTACCTCAAACAAGTTGAGATTTTTCTATCATCTGAACCGTCAGCCTTAGTAATCCATGTATACCTAATCTTACGTGCAAATTCGGTCGTATCTCTAAGAAATTGGCAATTTTGTATTTTCTGTCCGTAAACGGACAGAAATTACAGCACAGTAGCCTATGGGACTGTGGGAAACAAGCAATTGCTCATAATTCAAAACCGCATGATCGGAATCAACTAAAATTTTGGGAATAAAGTTTTCTTAAGGATATCTAGCGAACCATGAATAAAACAGAAGGTGCTAGAATCACGAAATGCACCTTTAATTCCAAGGTTTGAGATGAATCAGATTTATCATTTTTGATGTAGTAACCATTTATGTGTAGTATAACAGTACCATAAGATGAACAAAGATCAGTCAAGCAACCCTGGTTCGAGCCCTGTGAGAGTCTTCTTGGTCGTGCTTGAATAGTTCCTATTAGTTTGGAAGTTGCATAATCACGCAGCATTACAAATGTAGCATGATTTTTCTCCTCATTTGCAGCCATGTATTGGCTGTCTGGCACCTCATGGTTTGGAGAGTCATGTAAAGCTGTTGGTCCTGTGTGTGTCGTAAGATTGATTCCTGAGCATTTAAAAAATTTGCAGACTTTATTGAAAAGAGTGGGGATCATCCCGGCTATGTTATCTGCACACATCATTAGAGGGACCAAGGTCCCTTCTAATCCTTACTAGGCCAGGGGGGAAGGGTAGGCCATAATCCAACATCACATTGAGGTTTTTGTTCTACAGTAGATGGACAGAGCTGATGTGATAAACTTTCTGCAACTGAGCACTAAATTTTAAGAGCAGATGTTTAAATCAGTAAAGTTCTGTCTTCAGTGCAGCAGAATTATGTGCTAGTATACTATATTCATTGTTCCAAACTTGCCAAATATCTCATAAAATATTTTGCAATTGTTTGTATCTTTCAGTTACTATACCAGACAAGCTTTCTTCCAAAGTTATAGATCACACAGGGCCTGACGATGGTAAGGAAATATACACCTATCTTGGATAGAAACAATTTGAAAGTTTGAAACATTTTATATATTGTTTTCATGACAATCACCTGTACTTTACAGGGGTGGATTTAGAGGGGGGCTCCCCCCGGCACGCGCCCCTTCTATTTTTTGCAGAGTACAGGGCGCTGGGTGCTGCACAGAGCGCCGGGCGCACTGTAGATCTATAAAAATGACTTCTTTATGCCCTATAGATCTCTGAGAATGAAGGTACAAGGTGTCAGCCGCCGTGTAGCGTGGTGTGGGCGCCCAACAGACGCAGTATGTGTATGTTACCTTTTTTTTTTTTTTTTTTTTTTTTTTTTTTTTTTTTTCCCCCCCCCCCCCCCCATTGAAAAATCCTGGATCTGCCCCTGCTTTAGTTATTGTGTAAAGGAAAGTTATGGTATGGGAATTAACTTCGCGCAAAGTCCCGTATTGGGAGAAGCCCAAGGCTCAACTAAGTACTGGTATTGAAAGCATAGTAATTCCCCATACCACATCTATGATGAAACAAATAACAAATCTGTCACACCACTATACTTTGTTGACAGTCACATCACTGTGTTTTTAACGATGTTGTGAATCAGGAAATACTCTTTCAGTTCACCTTGACATCTTTCATGACTATGTCCCTTATCTTTGTCTCTCACAGGCCCATTATCACCTAGCCTCAGTACTACATTTACTCCAGTTGAAATGACAATAGCAGATCAACAAGAACTAGGGTATATGCCTCATAGAGATGACTTTGAAAGAGTAAGTACATTCAACAACTTGTAGTATTAGTAGCTATTAGTACATTAGTGAAACATCAGTATTTCACAGTATTCTGTAATGCCATTTGTCCAATTTTTAATTTCCTTTCTTGCCATTTTGACCTTAAAGGCACTATCAGTGATTTGATAAATCAGAAAATCAAACAAATCATCAAAATCAAAATTTGTGCATGTTTGTAACAAGTATAGGTATCCTAACATACCCTGCAAATTATAAGATCAAAAGCAACCTAATAAAGACAAAATTGGATATTTTAGTCATTACTATCCGTACAGACACTTACTACAACACATATTTGAATGGAGAATCAAATCTCTGAACACTGCTGTTTTCTTCCTTTTCTGTAGATTTTTCAGTTGGAAAAGATAACTTATGACAATTCTACAGACTTATCAAGCTATTCCTGCAAAATTCAGATATTTTGACTCTTTCGGGTGGATCACTGATAGTGCCTTTAATAGTAGGGTTTTTTTTTTGTGTGTGAAAAATTCAAATCAGATGTTTTAATTTTACTGTCTTTTTGATTAAATAATATTTTGTGCACTTTCTAATGGCATTGGAGTGAGGATGAGATGACAACCTTCTAGTATTGGAGTGAGTCCGGACTCACGAGTCCAAAACTTAGTCCGATCCCATCGGTGTCGAGTCTGAGTCAGAGTACAAGTCCATCAGATCCAAGTCCACAAGGTCTGAGTCCCAAGTCCATGGGGCCTGAGTTTGAGTGTGAGTCCGAGTCCAACAGGTCTGAGTCCGAGTAAAACAATTTAATTACTCTTGACTCGGACTTGGACTCGAAACTTATGGAATCGGATTCAACTTCAGACTCAAGAGTCCAGACTCACTCTAACACTAAGTTCAGGCTTATACCAATGAGTAACCATATTTTGTGATTATCTTCCTTGATATACAGGAGTTTGACAATGATGCAGAAACACTAGTCAGCCATCTAGCAGTATCAATAGAAGATGACGATTTAGATATTAGTAAGTCAACAATATCTGTCGTTATATAGACGGAATAGTATAGACCTTTTCCTATTCAAAGTTTTCCGAAAGCTGTTTGTTTATTATGAATCCAAAGAAGTGTCCAGTTAATAATTAGATCATCGTGCATAGCTGTTGGGCACAGCCTTTATGCGAATTGGTACATTTTTGGGGGCCGCCAGCTTTAGCTGGCGGACCACTTTAGCCATCCGTTGTTCCCGTGTGTGTTTGTGTATTGTGTTTGTGTTGTCAAAATTGTTAAGTTTTTTTTTAAAATTTAAATTGACCTCAAGAAAGTGTAACTTCAATTGGAACCAAACTTCTGTCAATAAGGTGGCACACTGGATCCCTCAATTTGTTGATGAGGTCAGGTCATGTTGAAAGGTCAAAGGTCTGTGAGGTTCAAGTTGAAAAATGGCTAAAAGTAAAATTGATCTAAATTGAAACTTGAAGTTCAATGGAACAAAACTTTGTCATAGGTGCACCATGCTATCACTCCATATGTTGATGATTATCAAAGGTCACTTGCCAGGGTCAAAGGTCATTGGGCGGCCCCGCACTTATATTTTTTGTAATATAGCGAGCGCGAATCCGAGAAACGCGAAATTCTCGTGTGTCCCACGGCACTGTTGTGTATGTTGCAGGTGTATAAGATGCTTGCTATGTTGGTTAATGCTAGAATGTTTCAATGCTGATTTGAAAAGGACATTGGGATATGAATTACTATTAGTAAAGAGATGTACATTGGAGGACAAAAATATGACAGCACTAAAAAAATTCCAAACTGCAGGTGGTGTAGGACACATGCTCACCTAACAGCAACAGCGAATCAAAACGGCATCAACTTCCGGGTGCTATCCTGTTTCAAGGACTGACCGGTAGGAGGGCACTCTTGCGCATATCGACCGGTTACACACAGACTTGACAACAGACGAGCCTGGTCACGAATATTAAATCTAAATGACCTTATTTGGAAATTACACTATTTTGCAGCGGGGATAATCCACTAACCCCACGGAATTTGTGAAGTATATTTTTTCCCTAAATTATCTTGATATTACTAAGATCTTTGAACAAAGTTTAAGAGATGATTTTGTATGTCACTGGGACCGGACTGCCATAGTAACTGCACGGAGCAATTCCACAAATTACCGTTGGACATCCCCAATCCCCAAATCCGAGCAAGCTCGTGCAACCTTGTAAAGGTTTCATTCAAGAACGTCTGTTTTTTGATAACTCCAAATTTAGAAGTCCTTAAAATCAGTCGTAAAAGTCAAATTTGGTTCTACCCCAATTTCAATATCCCGTTATAGATATAGACCATGTCACTTCTTAATCCAGTGATATGGGGAGACAAAGATTATTGCTCAACACTGTCCAGTGGAACCTGCCAGAAGACCAAACTTTAAGAAGACTCTGACTATAATCCTCCGGCATTATCCCATTAAGTGGATTTAAGAGATGCACTAATTGCCTATTGAATTGCCACTTTTATATATCTGATGGTGTAAGGATCCAAGGATGGGTAAATTGTGATGGCATGTGTAAAAAGAAAGTCCTGATTGGCTTGTTTGTTTGTGAATTACTCTACTTAAAAATTAAGAATTTTTAAATTTGAAGCAAAAAAAGAAAAGAACAACACCAATGGCTCTTTTCCCCAAACCAAAAGAAAATAATCTCTTTCCTTTCCAAAAGACAAAATACAACCCCTCCCTCAAGGAAAGATCCCTTTCCCTCCCCCGAAGAAGATCCCTCTCCTTCCCCCGAAAGATACCCCTCTCCAACCTCCCCGAAAAAGAAACCTGTCTTCCCTTTCTCAAACACAGAAAGACAGAAAACCCCTCCAAAAAAATTCCCCTTCTCCAAAAAAATTCCATTTCCTAGACGAGATGTTGTTTGTTTTTATCAGACTATCAATAACTGAAATTGAACTTGATCTAATTTTCATAGTCTTAAGTTCTGCGAGAAAATCGGTCCCTGGAGGTGGAATGTCCTTGCAGGGCAGTGCTTATGTTGGTGTTACCTCAACCTCAAGTAGCTGTTGGGATTTTCGTACAAAAACTGGGGTCAGAGAGTTGCACATAGTCCCACATCTTACAGTGGGATTAAAAAAAAGTGTTAGCGCAGCAGTTTGAGGAGTTTCTGCACAGACTTGACCGATTTCGCCTCGCAAAGCAGTGCGATCTTCCCCCTGGCTCACATGTCCCGGGTTTGAAATAAGGATTTCAGATCCAGGAGCAATTTTTGGTGTTTTAACATTTTTATTGCCCCTGGTCTATACAAACCATGTACACCGTTTTTTGTTTCAGAATCGGAGGCATTTTGCCTTTTAGCAGGGGCAGTGGCGGCTGGTGACCTTTTATTTTGGTGGGGCAGGGGGGTGTCTGCGGGGACAATTTTTTTTTTTAGAGTCAATTTGGTGCCATTTGGGCATAGTTTTTCCAACTTTGAGAAATTTGCTATTTCATTTTTAGTTTTAAAAATGGACCTCATATTTTACGGCCACCATTCCATCATACGCTTGAAATATGTTAAAATGATGGGTCGCTGTAGAATTAGATGCGTTATTTCAACTTACAGGCACATATACATATATAACTTAATTGCCCTCACATCTTGAGTTGGCATTTTCCACTTTCCCCTTGAACAGTAGTTATTGTGCAAAGAGTCTGTCTCTTTTTTTCAACAAGCAAATGTAAGCACCACAGAAAGGCAGAATCTCACTAATCGAAAGATTAAGCACAGCAATCTACTCTTCTACTTTGTATATAAGTGCTGATCAAATGACCTCATTTGGACCAAAATTAAGGCAAGGGCAAATTGTTTCACTATGAGAATTAAAACAATCATTCATCAATTTGTTTGCTGCCTATTCGTTGCTTGGATAAACACAAGCTACTCCAATAGATCAGATTACCAAGAATTTTGTGAGGCTGCTGATTCTTGCCTAGCATGAACTTTATGTTGCAATTTACCTAGGGGCAAATGAGAAAATGCCCCACCTGCACCAGTCTCTGTCACAATAGCATTATTAGAGTATAGAGGGAACCAACCACTTGTGTATCGTGACTGTACCCGTGTAAGTGAAATAGTTTGATTCAGAAGCATGGGTATCTGTGTATTCTACAATAGGGGCACTGAGACCTTGTGCCCCCCTTACAGTGAGCCATAAGTGACACATATTTTGGCAATCTGAGCACAATTTTACTTAGGCATGCTTAGTGCAGTATACTGTGTGCTTCTGACAATCTTTTACTGGCCGAAAACAGACTATTAACACAAATCAAAATGTATACCAAACAAATATTTATTTAATATTTCCACAGGTAAGAAATATTATATTATTTGGTGTTTTAAATATCTTATCTTTTGGAAAAATTGGTGGGGCCCGGGCCCCTCATGCCTCCTATAGCACAGCCAAATCTCTGAGCAGGGGTAAATTTTATGCCCCTTGCCCTGCTTATTTCAAGCCTTTGCGTAGTCCACACCACTTGTTTCATTCGATCAAACATTATTAGTTTGAATCATCACAATACTACCACCCATTCTTAAACAGCTGTGAAATGTAAGAAAGTTCATGCTGTATGCCCTGGGTTCAATTCGACAAATGAACCCAGGTAGCATGTGCTGCGTATTGATGTTTTGCAACGTGCATCTCTGTCTGCCTATGTTTTTGCATTCAACGGGTAGTTTTGATTTTTGTTACTGGGTGGTGGCAGTCCTCTCTTGTCATAATTTAATCATAAGGATCGCAAAATTGGGTTAAAGATGACCTGAAATTATAAAAGCTGTTTAAGGATGAGAATAAAGGTAATGATTTTGATAACTGGTACTCTCTTTACACTGAATTGCACCAGATTTAGTACCATTATTTTAAGTGGAAGAACAGCTGGAGGCCAGTTTTCTTCCATGCAAAATGTTAACCTAAATGGTCTCTAAGAAGAGACATTTAGGTTGGCACTACAGCACCGTTTTGGAGTAACTAAGCAAACAATCCGTAACTAACTTACACACTAGCAAACTCTTTATCGTTTATGTGTAGACCCAACATTACCGTTTGATTCCAGCTTAGGAGCATGGTCAGTGTTCTTACCAAGCACTAAGTTAATATTTCAATTAAATACTGAACTGTTCTGGCCCCTGCATTGTTAGGATTTAATTTTGTTTCTGGATATTTTGCTGCCCTTTCAAAATTTTAATTTTTTTTCCCCTCCAATTGCTTTCCTCTCTGCGTTCTTAGGTACAATATAGGCCTTTCATTTAAGATGATTTAAGTAGTCACGTTTAGTGGTTTCCTTTGAGGGAACCAACACTCAATCTTGCCCTAAAGTGGAAAAATATAATGATCCAGGGTTGCAGGACATTCTGACCTGTGAGTCCCGAGTTAAGTATTTCTGCAGTACCCCAACCTGCTTCTAAGGAGTTTAAGTCTTAAGAAAGTTGCTGTTTGGAAAGAAAGATCTTTGCCTCAAAACCAAGTAACACTATTGGTATTGGAACCTGTGAGGCATCTCCCACCTGGATCTGCCTCCTCATGGGCTGAATCTCAACAGATTGAGAACCAGAATTGCCGATTTAGGTTTTCCTTGCAGAAGGTGGGCTACCTTGAAGCAGATCAGGCCACCACCTGAGGTTTTGGAACAGCACCACAATAATGGAACATCATATTGGTCTGTTTCATGTAATAGAGCAACAATGCACAGACCAGGACCTTGTGGAATTCAGGGAAGCGCCAGACATTGTACCCATCTCTGGCTGGATCATATTTGAGAACACGTGTTTGAATACGATAAGAATAAGAACCTGCTCCATTGAGTTGTGACAATGTTGAATTGGACTTCAACTCTAACAGGGGCTGTTTGTAGTTAACTCCATAATCCAGAGAGTCATTGGGTGACAAGGATTATTTTGGTACTGAAATCTCAAAAGGGGAAAAAGTGAGTTGTGTCTTTCTGGTTGTCAACTCTCAAAATTATAAGTGGGACCAGGAGCCCATCAAATGTTGAACCCCCAGTTTCAATAATGAATGAAATTTAATATTTCTTTGTTTTGTTTTTTCTTTGCAGGTTTAAAATTAGCACATGTAGATATATATACAAATAGATTGAAAGAAAGGTTAAGAAGAAAGAAAATCGCTAGGGAATATGGCCTTATTGTAGCAGCTTGTTCATCAGCTAAGCAAAAACAAGGTATGTGTTGTAGTAAGAATGATCCAAGCGATCAAAATGATCATTTTCCTGCCAGAAAGTAGAGACTCAAAAGTAGACCTGGTAGAGAGACTCAGTTCACACACAGTATATAGTTCTGCTCATGATTTAATGCATGAATTTTGCCATATTTAGTAATCTTTCCATCATTGTTGATTCCAGTTATGATTTGATTTTCCTACCAGAAAGTAGGAGATTTGGTAGAGACACTAAGTTCACACACAGTATATAGTTCTGATCACCATATAATGCTTGAATTTTGCCATATTTAGTAATAGTCCCATCATTGTTGATTCCAGTTATGATTTGATTTTCCTACCAGAAAGTAGGAGACTTGGTAGAGACACTAAGTTCACACACAGTATATAGTTCTGATCACCATTTAATGCATGAATTTTGCCATTATTGCCATAAAGTAAGAGACTCGGTAGAGGCACTAAGTTCACACACAGTATATAGTTCTGATCACCATTTAATGCTTGAATTTTGCCATATTTAGTAATCGTCCCATCATTGTTGATTCCAGTTCAGCTCCCTTGATAATATGATCCATTCTCAATGAATTTCATAAGCAAACTGAAGTTCAAAATCTCACATGGACATAAATGTACCGCAATCCTCCAATCAAATTGCAAGCTTAATTCAAATTCAAAGCATTCAGGTCTTTGATTTGACGGGCTTGTTTTTCTCTCACCGGCTCGCTCTGATTTAACAAGAGGTGGTGCTATACTGTTGCATAAAGCAATGCAGACATGGGCGGCAAAGTGTTGCCACAAATCTACACCTAGAATCTAGCTATTAGAGTTAAAATAGCTGTAGAATCAAAATTAACTGTGAGATTTATGTTGATTCTGAGGAATTAACACAACATATCACAACAGTATGTAATCGTTTGCATATTTCTTACGAATACAACTGCAATAACTATTATTGTAAGAGTCATTTCCAGTCAAAACTAGAAATCTGGAAGAAAACAATGTTTTCAGGTTTGAGTGTATGTAGTTCACCTGGTGTTTATGGCAATGTGTATTCTTTGAGGTTAATTATTTGCCAGGTGGGTTTGGAGTTTCTCTGTGAAATCCTCAAAACTAGGGAAAGCAATCACATATAAACTCACAATGTTATTTATTTACAGTCGCTGCCAGAATTTCTCAGGCAGGATTAGGGTATGCACAGCATGATGTGCGCCAACCTGGAAGCATAAAAAAGTTCTTGACAAGCGTCACACGATTTGTAATTGGTCGGGAGGCGTGCGCCTATACTGCGATTTAATTTGCATAAAACATTGCATGCGTTTGGCTTGCCTGAAAATGCTGACAGCGACTGCAGTCCCCTGCAGATACAGTTTGGATCATTCCTCTTACATTGCATGAGCCTAGTCTAGTGTGAAGACTTGAGGGATTATATGCCTGACTGAATAGAGCTCTATAATCCCATATGATCGTACACTAGAGCTAGTTTCTCTGCAATGGAGAATAACCAGTGTGTAATATAACTCATTTACTCACAAGCGAGAGTATGCCTTTTTGCATATGGGTCTTATCCTATTTCTAGTTCACGTATCTTCTAAAAAAATATATATATTTTGTCTGTTTTTACAGCTAATAAAGTCAAAAAGCAACTCAGTAAGCATGAAACAGACTTTAGGGAGAAGCTGAGGCCGTTTGCACAATTTATAACCACCAAAGACCAAGAGGAGTTATTTGAAAACATACAAAGTAAGTATTTCTAGAGTCTTTTCAATTCACTATCAAATTGTCTTGGAACATAACCCCATACTTTTGCCAATTATATTCTACACATGTTGTCAAAATAAATGCTCCAAGTTGTGCCAAACACACTATAGCTACTATGTATTTTACCCTATAGTTGCATCAGTATCTTAGTCTTCCCTAGTGTTCTCAGTGTGCTTTATCAAAGGCCATGTTTCATCTTATAGTGAACACACTATATGTAACTTCAGGGTTACTTGAGCAGAACAATTTTGGAATGCAGAATTTTTTGCCAATAAAAATTTATTGATAATATTTTAATTATAGTTTCAGGATTAGATAGTCTGGTCCAGCTGACAAGGTTTCAGAATGTTTTGATGTAAATCTTTTCATGGTACTTGAATACGAACCCTGGGATTTGGTATAAGTGTCTAATTGTGTGCTAAAATCCTGTAATTCTCACAATGCATCATGGGAACTTGGTCAGTGGCTCCACAATTTGTGTAATGCAAAATATGGCAAGGTTTGTATTAGCACACTTAAACAAAAAGTGTCTTTAAAATGGGCAATAGTCTCATGCATGCAATTCCAGGATAGAAGATAATTTGAAGTATATACAAAAGGCACATTACAATGGCTATACTCCTTGCAAACTGTGTTCAATTTCATTGATGTCATAGCTTAGAGCCAGCTTTTTCACGCATGTCTGTTCATACCACCTTTTCGTGCACATGTAAATACACCTCATATTTGAACCGCAACTACCAATTTAATGGTGTGATCATCAAATTATGCACTTACAACTCTCCCATATAGGAAAGGAAATGAATATAGTTGGCATATATTATTTTGATCTGTGTTGAGTTCCCAAGAATTATACTGATATGCCAACCTGAGAAAAAAACTTGAGTTTTACTTTACCTAGATGCTGTTAGAAGTAGAGTTGATGGTCTGCAATTAAGCTCTCTGTTCAAAATGAGCTACTCTGGGAAAAACATGATTAAAAAAGCTGTGTTGGTAAGTTATCATTAAATTACACCATTTGGAATAGTTAAAATATTGGTCTAGGTTTTTCACAAAGTGCATACAGTGGAGAGTATGCTCTAAGAAATGAATGAAATATGAGGAAACCCTAATTAAGTGTACAAGATGCAATCAGATATTTTAAAGGGGGATTCGTGATCGACAGCTTAGTACCCCGAACTTACTAAAAAAAGCTGAGATTTTTATATCACCTGAACGTGACCTAAGTATAGGTATGTGTGCCTCATCTTAGGTGCAAAATCGATCCTGCCTTGAAGAAATTGCAATTTTGGATTTTCTGTCTGTTAAAGGAGGTAACTACAATCACAGTGGCCAATGGGGCAGCGGGATACAAACATGGCACATAACATCAAAACGCACTGTCAGATCAATTGAAATTTTGAAAAATAACCTTTCTCGGGAGCTCTAGTGGCCCATAAACCAAAAATGAGGGCTAGGATCACGAAATGCATCTTTAAGAAATGTAAGGAAATTCTATAAAATTGTACAGGATGCAATAAGATATTTTAAGGAAGAATTTGATTTTGCTTCTAAGGAAGCAATAAGTTTGTAGGATACTCTAGACAATCCCTTACATATTGTCATGTGGTTGCAACAACAAGGTGCAAGTGCAATAGCTGCTATTTGTCAAAAAATTCTCAGGCAAACATACTAGTATGCCAAGTCTTAGTCAGTGGCTCTTGAAATGGTTGAAGTCGCGGAAGAACCATTCAAGAGCCACTGACTCAAGGAAACATAAATGGAGGTTACACTAATACATGCAGCAACAAGATGTAGCACATGCAGCTATGGCAATTAATGACCTTCTTGCAACTACCACAGCCGATATTGCCTGTATTGATAGTGTCTATTTTGTGATATATTTTTACAGAGGAAAAAGTCTTAGGGCAAAAATAAAGGAATTATTAAAGTTACAGAAGAAACGGTATCACAAAAAGCATGAAGGTAAGATTCTGACTACAGTTTCTTTTTTAACCGGCTCAATCCTTATTCCTTGGGTATCCCACCAGTTATCTGTATATTTCTCTAACTCCACTATGACGGAATCCTGGCGGGTCATACCAAAGACTTTAAACATGGTACCTACTACCTTCTTGTCACCACACTTGGCATTTAAAGAATGGAGTAGGGAGCGTGACCACGCAGAGATACCAGAGATAACCCCTACGGTAGCTTTCACTGTATTTAGCAGACCTGGGCCTAGGGTTAAGGAAAAGAGATAGGCACCCACTATGCGCCATTCGGCACAAGAAGGACTTTACTACTCATTCTGGGTTTACATACTGTATTGCTCAAAGTTGCATCACAAGGGACTGGAAAGTACCACAAAAAGTTAAAAATGGGAATCATAACTATAAGTACATAGTAATAAATAAACTCCCACACAAGTCTCACAAGGAATGTCTTATGTTGTCAAATTATCCGACCAGTCTTTTTATGTATCAGTGTAAGAGATTGTTTGTCATGTCTTAAATCGCGCGCGATTTCATGGGTTTAGACTGCGCCTAAAGTGTATAAGCGCATTGGTAGTAAGGGCGAATATGCCTGAAGCGCTGATTAATTTATCGTTGGTACTTCTCGGCTTTGAACGAGCTCTACTACCCCCCCGTTACTCATCCTTGTTGGAGGATATTTTCTTGGCAGCGTTTTTGTGATCTATAATTGTACATGTAGATTTCAATACGATATTTCTTGGACATGTTATTGACAATAAATAGTATAATCAAAGGTTACAAAGCATTATATGGAAGATGACGTCACAAGCATTGTATTTGTAACAAAAAAAATTTATGACTCTAATATAATGAAATCACTTACATATACAGAAAATTAGGATGGGGGGACAAAATGGGGGGGGGGGGGGGGGGGGAAAAAAAAAAAATCTCTTGTTGCACCTTTAGTTCAGCATGTACTTACATTTTTGTTCAGAAGATGCCTTAATCAATAGCTTGATTCCGTTCTACCAAAAATCTATCTGCAATATATTTGCAAAACTTCTAAATCTGAAAAAGGAAACATGGCCAGAGGAAAACATGTCTTGTAGTGCTGAGTGCAGAATCGATTTATTATGACTGCCTCTCTTGACAAGACGGCCCTCAGAGTGCACTCCATTTGGCTGTGAACTTGTGGCCATTTCACTCAGTGCAGCTATGATTGAAAAGAGTGGTAATATAGCATGCACACTACCAAATTATCCCATGGAAAATGTCATATAAACCTGCCCATCTGACCTTTTTAATGGGGAAAGGAAATAATTAGTGGACGGCCAATATAAATGATTATTACTTTAAAAATACATTGATTTTTTTACATGCTGGTTTGAAATCAATCACCAATTGTACGTGCAACTGCTTTTTCAAAAATTGTCTACCAAGTCATGCGCCTGTGCTTTTGTATCACTTGAATGAATGTTCATGGGACACCAACCAGTCAAATCTAAAGACTACTATCAGTGATTTATCCGAGTAAAATTGAAATTTGCAGAATAGTAAAGGGCACTATCAGGATTTGCTATATCGGAAATCGAAAAAATCATCAAAAAATCAGATTTTTGCATGTATGTAACAAGTACAGGTATCCTCGCATACCCTGCAAATGCTAAGACCAGAAGCAACCTAATAAGGACAGAATCAGAAATTTTAGTCATTACTGTCCGTTCGGACACTTACTACAACACGTAATTGAATGGGGAATCGTATCTTGGAACACTGCCGTTTTCTTCCTTCTCTGTCAATTCTTCAGTTGGGAAAAGGTAACTTATGAAAATTCTACAGACTTATCCTTCACTTTGAAGCTATTCCTGCAAATTTCAAATATTTTTCAAATCACTGATAGTGTTTTTAAGGACAAGCCTGTAGAATTCTCATAAGTTACTTTTTCCAACTGAAGAATTGACAGAAAGGAAGAAAAGGGCAGTATTAAAAGATACTAATCTCCATTCAATTACGTGTTGTAGGAAGTGTCCGAATGGACACTAATGCCTAAAATATCTGATTTTGTCCTTTTCAGGGTGCTTCTGGTCCTATAATTTGCAGGATATGTTAGGATACCTATGCTTGTTGCAGACATGCAAAAATCTGATTTTTGATGATTTGTTAGATATTCTTATTTAGCAAATCACTGATAGTGTCTTTAACATGAAAGTGTTGGTACTGGTTGAAAACTTTAAGTCCATTAGCAACCAAACTAAAGTTAGATGCAATGTGCAAAACTTCATTACAGGGGCATTTCGTGATTCACAACCTCGTTCCCCTGACTTACCTCAAAAAGTTTGAGCTAGTCTTACGTGCAAATTCGATCGTATCTGTAAGAAATTCACAATTTTGTATGGGGCCGTGGGAAACAAGCAATTGCTCATACAACAAAACCGCAAGATCAGAATCAACTCAAATTTTGTGAATAAGCTTTCCTCAAGGATACCTAGTGAACAATGAATAAATCAGAAGGTGCTAGAATCACAAAATGCACTTTTAAGTTATTGAGGTCAAAGATCACATTCCAAGGTCAAAGGTCATCTCAGGTCAAATGACACTATGCATCAGGGAACAGTAGGTATTTGTGGATCTTT
The DNA here is from genome assembly GCA_023653785.1 of Ophioderma brevispina. NCBI lineage: Eukaryota > Metazoa > Echinodermata > Ophiuroidea > Amphilepidida > Ophiodermatidae > Ophioderma > Ophioderma brevispina. The sequence continues at coordinate 48,170 of JAMKCH010001580.1, forward strand.
TGTTCATTTACAAACAATCCTAAAGTGGTCGTTAAAAGTGGTTTCCTCTTGATTTAGGGAATGTGTCTACCATCTCAAATGTCAGAAAAGAGGTTGAAAAATTGCTTTGTGACTGCATGACCAACTTAATAAATTGGTGAAATAAAGGTGTATTCCAAAGTCAAAAGGGTGAATAGTACCCACTTGCTTCAGTGTGTTTCCATTGTAAAGATTTGGGCAATATGAGCTTTATGAGCTCAAATATGTCATCTTGTAAATTGATTGTGGCAACTTAAATTAACAAAACTTTGAATTATGTTACATGACAAAGGCTTAAAAACTGTATCATGGTTGAATGTTTATTAATCTTTTCCTGGATATGGCCTCAAGTGTTGAAAAAAAAAACCCCAAAAAACATGTGGACCTCCGTATTACTAGTGACTGCACTCTTACCTATTAAGCTAACAAGCCAGGGTTGGTAGAGAAGCGATAGATATTATCTGTAGGTGTTAGGTCCGAAAGGTATCCATCGCTTTCTTTGCGGACAGCATCAGAACGGTATATTTACATAATATAATTTATATTTGTTTTGAGCTTTTAACTACTTAGTTCTCCAGACAGACAAGGATGAATATTTATTAATCTTTGTTGTTACAGAATGTGCCGAGTACGAGGCAGCAAGATTCAAGAGAGAAAAGAGGAAAGAAAGCAGAAAGAGGTTAGCAGAGAAAGCCAAAGGAAAAGTTATATCTGCTAAGAAGGAAAAGGAAAAAATAGAAAAAATAGAGTAAGTAGTCTCAATTGATTTGCTTTGATGTGATGTCATTAAAATACTCACAGCCATTCAAATCAGAACAGATATGATGCACTTTGCTTTCACATACTTATAATTGAGCATTGCGATTGTATTTTCAAAGAACAGTGGAATTATAGTCCATTTCTCTTCCTCTGTGCAGTAATGTCTATAAATTATGTCATAACCTTGACGCAGCTTTACGCATGTGTCAAGATATGCCGTCTTTGTGCGCGCATGTAAAAATGATGTCGCTTTAAGCCAGTGTGCGCAGTTTACTGTTGCGACCATCAAATCCTGCGCTGACGTCACTTCATGGAGGTAGGGAAATGGAGTATAGCCAGTATTATGCATACCATCGATTAAAATTCTTTTACATATTGGAATCAATGATACTTTTTTCCAAATTTATGAATTTCAGACATCTTCTACAGTTCTACTGGCAAATTTGTCCAAAATGTAATTAAAAATACAATTATACTCCACACAGAATACATCAAAAGTATTATCAGCATTCCCATTTTAATGGCTGTATGTATATCTGGCAATTATGTCCCCTTACCCTGTAGTTTAGTGACCCATTTGTTTAATTTATCTTATTTATCTTAACAAGCCTGCCAAATTATATTCGAACTGTCAATTTTTGTGGGCCGCCAGCTATAGCTGGCAGGACCACTTAGCAATCCGTTGTGTGTGTGATGTGTGTGTGGGTGTGTGTCACTAAATTGTTAAGTTTTAAAAATTAACCTCAATTGTTAAGTTGAAGTTCAATTGGAACCAAACTTGTGTCATAGGTGCACCATGGGATCCCTCATATGTTGAGGAGGTTTAAGGTCATGTGCCAAGGTCATGTGCCAAGGTTAAAGGTCATATTAGGTCTAGTTGAAAAATAGGCTAAAAATGTAAAATCGACCTACATTGAAAAGTTGAAATTCAAACTTGAGTCATAGGTGCAATATGGGATCCCTCATTTGTTGATGAGGTCCAAGGTCATGGGCCAAGGTCAAAGATCATGTGAGGTCAAGTTGTAAGATAGGCTGGGCTGCCCACAGTTTATATTCTTTTAATATAGCGAGTGCGAAAGCCAAGAACCGCGCAATTTTAGTTCTTGTTGCTTGACACTTCGGAAGGGGATTTCAGTGTCTGATTTCAAGTGATGTGTTAACAAACGGCAACGTTGAAATTCAAGATGGCAATATCTCACGATATGGCAGGCGACAGCATAGGGCTATTGATCGAAAAGTCCGCCCTTTGCCAGCAATTTTGACATACCAGCCTCAGTTAGTTATTTTTTGTTCCATTGATATTCCTCTACCTTTCTGTAAGGTCTGTTTCATGTGAAATGCTTGTTCACCTCACTGATATCCAGTGGTCACCAATGCCGGCTTTCATGAATTCAGATCATGAAGCAGACGATGTAAGTGTGACGTCATGGCTTCGCTTGTGTCGACTTACCTGATTTCACTTCCTCGCTGAGGCGTGGCCCTACATTTATCGTAGCTCATTGATATTGACCAATCAGCTGGGTAGTACTCGGGGATTTCAAACTTGGGGACTCTTATCAAGAATATTGTTTTCTGGGTTATACAAAACAAAAAAATCTGTCTTCACACAACTGACATTTTTAAATCTTTTAATGGTACCTTTAGTACATGAATGATAGTTATCTTATTTGCTTAGAACTGGTGCATGGGTGAAGCTCATATTTTGCAGTCACAAGCCCCCTCACTGAGAAATACCAATTTAAGTTCAACTGATCCCAGAATTAAAAAAATAATGTTTACTAACTCTCTGCCAGAAATTGTTCAAGGACTTTACCATGCACGGAGTGTGATGTACATCAACACGGAAGTGAATGTCAATTGGCTGTTGAGTAGTCTCGACCATCCTCATTGGTTAATCTTTATCTCTTCAGAAGGCTAACCCATAAACTCCGCCCCTTTTATGCAATCTACGGCGTTGCCCACCTCTGAATGACAATTCTGACCGCAATATAAGTTCAAAATATAAATACTGCTGAAAACTATAGCTTACAAATGGCTAAAATCCTGAAACATATATTGTAAGACAATTTTTGTGAAATGCTGTATTATCTGTGTAATACATTTTCGTTTCGTCATTGGGGCAGGAAAAACCTATGAAACCTTTGAAATCAAAATTAAAATGTTTAAATCATTGCTATAATAAGTTCACATAGGAAGAGTTCCTTTAAACATGTTTCAGGGCCAAAAACACATAGGTTTTTCCTGCCCAACACGATTTCCATTTTTCCCAACAGTCTCGGCTGATGTACAGATTTTGAAAATTGTATTTGAGGGGGTACTTTTTTTCTGTGCCACTGCTAGAGGTATGTGCCACTGATTCAGAACAACAAAGAAAGATTGATGGTATGCATATACCACCTGGGTGGGGAAATGGTAGTTCATTTCATACCTCTGCCCTGTTTATTATAAGGTGGAACATGACCCCATTCTTTTGTCACTTATATTTCCCTTAAAAAAATTCACCAATTTTTTGTTGTTTTTTTTGCCAGAGGAGAGGCTCCAAGTCATGCAAAATACACTATACCTACTATAGTGTATCTAGGGTTTGCATTATACCGTGGCCGTCCCTAGTGTTCTCTAAATTTGCTTTATAAAAGGAATCATTTTGTCATCTTATAGTGAACACACACTTTAATAAACTATTATTGTAGAAGTTTGAGGACCGAGCTGCCGTCAGTATACCTAATAACCTGTAGCTACCTCATTTTATGAGCAACTATTTTAAACACTAAAGTGCCCAAGGGAGGGTCCCTAGACCCAACATTTGATTTTTTTTGTGATTTCTCGCTCGCAATCAAATTTTTCAAAGAGTGTTTTGCTAATGTCCGATTTATGATACGCTTCTCCTGATAATAAAACATTTCAATCCACCCCGCTTCATTAGATAATTAAGGTTGGGTCCCTAGCCCCCCCTCCCCTGGGGACTAACGGAAGTGAAAAAATCAAATTATTTTACTAATTAAAAAATAAGTAATTAAAAAAAAATCCTTTGATTTATTTGCTTATAGATATATACCTTAGAGGCAATTACTTAATAATTAATAATACTTAAATCAAATAACCTTTTATATGCTGATAGCATCAGATTTTAATTTTTCATGACGTGCTCTTACTGTGTAAGTCTCTGGGGAAAAATAGGTGATTTTGAAGTTTCTGACAAAACGCAGGATGTATAATTTGGCTATATTTTTGCAATGATATTTTTAATTAGTATTCTAGAGTAGATAATAATGAATTATTTTGGTTCAAAACCTTATTATTGGAGTTGCTGAGGATGGCAATGTGCAACCACTCTTTTTCGGAGAGTGACAATTTCAATTGGCCATAGGTTCAAAGTTCGGATTTCAATTTTTATTTGTGGTTATTGGTTCTTACGTGACCCCCAATTACTTGTGTTAGTGTCCATTATCAAACTCCTATGGGAAAGTGGTTAGCTGGGTTTTGGTTCCCTAGGAACCCCCCCTTGGGCACTAACGAAGTTTTTTTTAGCTTTTGGCACTTAAGTGGTTAAGAATAACCAGTAGCTACCTCATTTTATGAGCTACTATTTGTTTTGGGTAAAAATGGTAGGCCTATCTTGGTTGACATGTGTCATAGCGTGACCTAGCATAATACTGTGGCAGACATCTCCTTTTCGAATGTGGACCACATGACCTAAATTATTAATTTCCTCCACATGTATGAGGCATTAGACAAAACATTTGCCAACCGAAGTAGTAAAAAGATTCAACAGTCCTTTGCACTACAGTATTCCCTATAGTATTCTTGTTGGCCTATCGGGCAATAGCTCACAACTTGGCCAGTCAAACCCATGTACAAAGGTATGGTTGCCTTCTAAAGTACCCTCCAGGCTTTCTGGCACTAACCTATCTATGTCATGTCAAAGACACCTCCCCACACACACAACCCACAACACACACACAACACACACACCACACACACACACACACACAACACACCAGTGCATTCAGTGACAAAGGACTGCAAAAAATAGGATTCTTTAGGTGAGAGATGCCAATTGCCCCCAAACTGGGCTTTTGGTTGACAAATTTTGCTATATTGGTTTTTTTTTTTTAATGTGGGCTTTGGATGAAATTGTCACCCAATTTTTTCTAAAAAATTTGGGTGAAAATTTTAATAATTTTTCAAAATTTGGGTTGCATTGTAAATTTTCTAAAATATGGGGTCTTTGGGTGACCATGATGTTAAAATAGGATTCTTAAACAGCTTACATGCACTTCCACCTCCTTGCAAGAACCCTAAATGTATTGCTTTGTGTAACCACTTAAACCATATTTTCTTGAGAACATGGCATCACTATTTAGTAAGGATTGGGGGGGGGGGGCTATCAATTTTGACCTGCCTCCAAAGATGGATATGAGTGCACTGAATTCTTCTCCTTACCATAAGTTTTAATAATTTGGCTAGATTGTTTCAATTATGTTGATAGTGCCCTCTATCACTTTCCCGAATTGAAAAACAGAGGCTTCAGCTCAGAGGGTGTTTTGGGGGGGAAACCAATCCCATAATGCCATTGCAATGTGCCTAGCTTCTACTGTACTAAAAACAGCATGTCAATACTTACGGATAAAGTGTTCTAAGAAGTTTCAGAACCAAAAGAACATTTTCATGATTTGCTAAAAATCACTAGTAACTAGTGCTTGTGGTGGGCTAAAATTCGTGTAAAAAGTCCGGGGTTTTTATGTGTTTAAGAACAGTTTTTTTTTGTGGGATCACATGACCTTTTTGAGTGACATTATTATGGGCTGGACCTCAATAACACCTTCTGGGCTTTACCTAAGTCGGGTGAGTCCCACACTAATTTTAGACACTGCAGAACATTTGCTCTAGCATGGCTAAAATAGTCCAGCCGACTGAAAAACATAGTAAAAACGTAACCCTACTTTTTTCAATAACCACTCTCTAGACACCACCATTAAAAACCAATATCTGGGAATCGGGAAATTTGTCTTGTCGGTTATCTGTGTATTCCAAAGAATTCCCTGCTGTTGTCCTCATTTCACCCTTCACTCTTTGTCCAAAGTCCGGAAGTACTTAGAATGCCTTTATTACCTCATTTATCCAAGTTAATACAACCATAATCAAGTTCTGACAGTTTACCATTATGTTAAAGTTTGGGCATTAGCCTCTAGGGGGTTTGCGACAAAAGCGGTGCTCAAAAGAAATCTACCGAGCTTTCATAAGGTTTGTAGTGATGAGCCTATAGGTCATAGGAACATTATCTTTTCCACCCACGTGTTGAAGAAGCTTTTATAAGCTGTTGTGGTTATTTTCACTAATTCCAAAATATATCGTGACTTAGTGCAAAAATAAGTGTGAAACATGTCTTTTTTTAAACATGGAAATTCATGACACTTAACTTTTGCAAAAATGTTTAAAATATTTCTGAAATTGACTTGTGGGATCTTTGTCCTTTTAATGTAAATTGACCAATGATAAAATATGTATTTGGAACTTGGCATTCCCAAAGCGGGGGGACAAGTGGTCCCCCCACTCGAAAACTATAGCCCCCCCCCACTTTCTTTTCCATTTTAATATAATAAATAAAAACACTTTACCCCCTCCCGTCAATGAACTAACCATTTGTAAAAACCGGATTTTTAGCAACAACCACAGTGCCTATCATGGGCCGATGGGTCCTTTTCATAAGGAAAAAGGACCCAAATTCGCCCCCATCAGAAAAATACATCAGCACCCTTCTCCCCCCCCCCCCCTCATTTGCAGAGGTCTGGTTATTCAACTGTATCTAAAGTTACAATATATCAGAAAGTTTGGTGGAATGACCCCATTGTAAGTTAACGATGCATCTGAATCGCAACATGTCAAAGTTTTGTGAAATACACCCCCTGTTGAATCCAACATACAGCCTCCCCTTTGAACTTCAATTACATGTCTATTCTACACAAATTGAAATTCAGTAAGTTCTGTCACGTTTAATATACTAGTAACTGAAGTATGTTTTTTTTTTTTTTTTTCTTTTTTTTTTTTTTTTATTTCTAAAACATTTATTTTTTTTTTTTTTTCCTTTTTTTTTTGTTTATTTTCTCCATTCGTCTGGTCCCTTTATTTTTTGCTTTTTCTCGCCATTTTCCGCTTTTCACTTTTGGTTTTAGGGCTGCCTCTTATTTTTGTGTGTTTTTTTAATGGCATCCCTTTAATTTAGTGCTATGTCACTATTTGGCTTGTCCCCTGGCTATATAAGTCCAATTGTTATAAATAAATATAAAAAAACATTTTGATAAGCCCTGTGAATTGTTCAGAAAATGGGCTGTCAAGTGGTCCGGTTAAAATACAGACTCCCCTGGATTATTAACCTTGAATAGCACAGCGTTGAGTCCGCATTTTCCTCCTACTCATCCATCAGCTTAAAATTTTATGTCCTGTGCAACTTGTCCAAAAAAAACTTAACACCTCATTAATATCTGAAAACAATTTGGTCAATTATGACACATTGTGATTGAGTACCATAAGCCAGCTTCTGGTGTGTTTTATAATAGGCCAAGCTATGTCCAAACAAACCATACTTTCCTGAGAGATTCCAATCTTCATTTCAAAATAATCAATTGAGACCACTAATGAATGTCCTTCAAGAAAAAAAGTGTTAAAGGGCCATGGTCTGATCCCCAGAACCCCAGATTTTAACCATAAGGGGATCAAAATTTTGGAATCTGAAGAAAAGCTCCTATTTTTTCCTCATTTACCCTGTGAAATCTTAGCCAATAGGATGTTTGTTTGGATGTTCTGAGCGAAAATGTGCCCAATTTTGGTCGACCAATCTTTATTTTAAAAAAAATACTCTATGGGGATTAACAAAATCTCAAGTTTTTAGCTTCTCAAAATGGGTTAAAATTTTGTCAAGAAAACTTTACAGATGGGTTTTGGTGTGAAAGAGGCCATTCTAGTCAAGATGAAAACTTTATATACTTAATCGAGTCATCCCCTGTAATAGCATTAAACAATAAATAGAAATTATTCGTTAAACATAGACTTGGTTCAAAGTTCAAACTGATTAGCATGGGTGAGGAGAAGAGAAAATAAAGTAGCTTCCCACAATGCATTGCTTCCATTGGCATTTTTTGTACAGGTTGTCATCATGTGAATCGTTAGAGATGAAATACTCTTAACATGAAAGTTTGTGATCAGTACTAGGTCAATTTTAAGCCATGTTTCATCACTAACGATTCACCATCATATTGTACAAACCTCCCATTGAAGCAATGCATTGTGGGAAGCTACTGAAATCTTCTCTTGGTTAGGAGGGACATAGGAAGCTATAGGAGGCTTCAAGCTATATTGGAAATAGTCAATAAAACACCAATCACAAACTGTGCCTAGTGAGGGAAAACAAGGATAATTGTATGGCAGGTAATGACTACCCGAGATCTGACCCAGCATCAGAGAGAGAAAGGACTTCATCACTGATTTTGTAGGGTGAAACCAGGTATAACTTGGCATGGAATAAGCTTTGTGGCCTTAAAATTGTTGGTGCTACATCGAAGTCCCTATTTAAGCACTAAGGATGAGAATGTCACACATAAAATCAGTAGCATAACATGGTATACTGCCTGGCTAGATACTCCAAGACCAGATCAACTCTCTATTACACCTAAGACAGAACTACCACCTGGCAGCAATCTCCCACGCAAGGAATGGATCACCAAATACTGGATTCGCACAGGAGTCGGTCGCTTCAATAGCAATATGCACCGATGGGGGCTGTGGCCATCGCCAGCCTGCCAATGTGGTTCTCCATCACAGATTGCGGATCACATTCTCAATGAGTGCCCTACACAGATTTCTCAAACCCCAACCAATCAACAGTGAGTTGGCTCCAACGCTTACAACATATCTAGCTGCTGCCTCATACGCAAGAAGAAGTAGCGTAATAGGCCAACCCAGAGAGCTTTGACTGGGAAGAAAAGCTTGAAAATCATGCTAAATCAGCCTTTTTTTGCCTGTTCACTAGGAAATTTTCACATCCAAACAGGAAAATCTGCCTAGTCAAAACCACCTCCAACCAGAAAAATTTGCTTCAAAACCGGGAATCTGCCCCCTATGACAAGTGACGCCTGTTACGCCCCTGCTTAAAAATTCCATTTCAGGAGGTGGCAAAGTTTTATAGCCTACACTTCACACAGGATTTTCAAGTATTAAACGTGTGTCCATGCAAAACATTGACAGCACAGTTACGCTACAGTTACACTACTTCCGCATTTTGGCCAGTCTTACATGATAGCAGACCTACGTATCCAGGGGGTGGCGGAACAGATGTGCCTACACAGGTTTCCCTACAGAGAAAAACAAAGGAAGAAGGAAATGTGTACCAAATAAGCATGATAAGCAAAGATTAAAAATAAAGAACCCGTACTGGACAGGTTCCACTCCACAGGATATCTTCGTCTGGATTCACCGCTGATGTGAGTCGTAAATCAACATCTTCCCTGTTAGTAACAACCAGGTTAGGACGACTCTTTTACATTTGCCAAGTTTAGTCCCAATGGAGAGGGACAACTCATTTGAAGTAAACATAGGCCTAATGCTTGGAGGGAGTTCAAGGAACTCCAAAAATAAATTAGGCTTATGCATTTCAAGGGGACATGTTATAAAAATAAGTTGTAAAGTGTGGTTGATAAAAGATCAATCACAAAGAAGAATTTAGTTTGACCTTGACATTGAACACTTAAAGGCATTATGGGTAAAGTTTGCTGGGGAACACCCAAGGCTTGTATTCTCAAAGGGAGAGGGTAGTCCTTCTGGAATGGACCTTTTTTTCATAGGCCTACTATATTCTAAAAGTGTGATGTAATAGATGACAATCACTGTAGAGCCCCCACCACCACCACCGGTGTAGAGCAATATTTCTCAATATTGTTTGTTGTGCAGGCATGATGTATTATTTAACCTATCAGCTGATCCGTATTTGTTTGCATGGTCAGAGGAACTGCAACAAGCTGCTGCTTCATCCCCATGGAAACTACCAATTGATTTGATTGGCTATTCATAGGATTAGTTGATGTAATTGGCCAATCATAGACGTGATAAAAATAAGGAAGGTCTATTTTGATAGGTTACTTGGAGGGTTAAGTCATGTATGAGCCAATCAGAGATACTCTAAGACAAGCAGTACTGGCCAATTGTGTTAACCTGGCCAATTTTGAAATTACTAATGCCGCCTGCCTGGGATTAGGATTAGGGTTAGAATTTAACATTAGGGTTAGGGTTAATAGTTAGGTTTAGGGTAAGGGTTTAACCCTAGGTTTAGGGTAAGGGTTTAACCATAGGTTTAGGGGATAGGTTAGAAATCAGCCAGCTTGACCCTTTTTGCAGCAGTAGAAGTTAGGCTTCCCCTTTTTTGTAGGGCAAGGTTAGCAGTGCAGGCCAATCAAAAGTTCCTACAACAACAATGGCTAGCCTTTAGGCTAAGACTAGGCCTTTAATCTTCAAGTTCACTAGATTCCAGTGTTACCATCTGTCATTTCCCTTGGTCTTTTGCTTCTCAGCAGGAAGCTGGTTAGTGATGGATCTTTAACCTCTTACCTTGGGGATAGAGTGAAGCATAATATTTACCAGGACTGATTTCAGGAGAAATATCGTGAATATTCCACAAGATATTATCTGTCTTGCACATACACAACCAATTTCTTCATGGGAGTACCTTTGAAGTAACCCTTAAGTAGCCACAGAGTTACCACCCTCATCGGTACCACATCACCGGCGCAAAAGTGGTAGTAATCATCCACCTAGGTACACACGCAGTAGCTTAACCACTAGTCACCCTATGCAGGAGTACCTGTGTGGGTACTCCCATGCAAATGAGTTTTGATCTCTGTGTGATTATTTTAGTAATTTTATCCATTATTTAACTTTTTGGTCACATATGTAATATGTTTTTACACAAAATATCATGTATAGGGGTTTTTGGTGATGCTCAACTCAAATATAGATGTTAGTAAGCTTGAAAATGATAAGAGAGTCATAAACAACAATGAAATGTTTGGGCCCTCTATGTTCCAAAGTGCTGCCTACTAGGCAGACGGTAGGGGAGTACCTGTGAAGGTACTCCTGTGGAGTAGCTGCAGAGGTACTCCACTACTGGTGGCTTACTACTGGTGGCTCACCTAGCAGGCAACTGCAGAGTACACTATAGGATAGGTACTGCTAAGAAAACATAGCTGCTATCCACCCAGTGGCTTATGTACTTCACAAGTACTTAGTTGTGGGTACTGCATTAAGAGGGTACCCTTGGAGTAGAGCTAAGAGTACACATGGAGTAGGAATCTTGCTGTGTAATCACAAAATCCTGGATAGAAAATTCTTTGTGTAATATGTTATCAAGCAATATTTTCTTATTCCAAAGCCATCAGAGAGTCAAGTCCACTGTACATTCCACTGTACATGAAGGGGTCATTTTTCAATTTTGTTGCACGAATAACAGTAAAACCGACAAATCACGGCTGACCCACATCAACAAATTATCAAAATCAGCTTTTGTGAATTGCGGTTTACAGTTTGTATTGCTCTACTTTTTTAATTCATTTTGAGTTTTGCCACTATTAAGATGGATAGTCTGCCATCATTGGAATAGAGAGTTAGATAAATTTACATTCTAGCAATAGGTAGGTTGGTTGGTTTTGTACTTATACCTAAACAAATCTTGAACTTCTCCCAGCTCCCCTCTGCCATAAATAGTGAACAGTCCCATAGTTAGGTTTGTATCACACCACTGCAAAGTTATACCAAGTGGGCGTGAACTTGTCATTTTCTTCTACCAGGGTTTTGAGTTTTATTTCTTCATTCCCCAAACCCAGATTTTTTGCTTCCAATCAAAATGAACACATGCCATTTGTAATTACCACTTTGATGTAATCAGCTCCTGTGTAGCGAGAGAATTTTAAGTAATCCCAAATACTTAACCATGGTTCAACTTTTGCCTGATACCATATCCCCCCTGGAAAATACTGATGACAGCAGGCTAGTGCAGACTTAATGGAATGACCAGATGTCCATATCATTGAAAGGTATCGCAGAGAGAGGGTCAATTGGCATATTCAGGTTCTAAATATTTACAGGGTGATATTATATCAATCTCTTATTTTACATTGCACTGAACTCACAGGGATAATTAAGACATTGCAGAATAATAAGAACATAGCTTGAGTAATTTCTTTTATGCATCAAAGAATTTCAAAGTCTGGGGTTTGCACAGGGCTGAATCGGACAGTTCTGGTCACATAGAATTTATGGAATTATTGAAGGCCCATTGCAGGGTTCCCTCATAATTCATGTTATGGTGATGCCCAAATCTTGAAAGTTTCTGTTTTGTGCTCAGCAGTTGTGTGGTTGATTAGTTTGTTTTGTTTGGCTGTTTATTTATTCATTTGTTAACAGAAATTTCCATGGCAGATGCATCTCTTGCTTACCCCGTCAAAAGGCCTTGCAAAAAGTTAACAATATCACTGAAGACACAATTACAAAGAATAGAAATGGGGCATTGAAGAAGAGGAATCACAGAGAAGAAAAAATTTTGTGATTTAAAATGAATGCTTTAGGCCTATACTTTTCTTTCACAAGATTAACTACATGTCAGATATGCACACACTATTTCTCCAAACATTACAATAGTGAGAAAATTGAGAAAAATTGCCATGAGCTAGCTTAGAGGGACCCTGAATCCTTAAAAGTTCCTGACTACCCAGCTTGGGTCATTAATCATATCTGTATCCCTATAGACTGGAAACCAGAGTGCTAAAACAGTGTTGGCAATTACATTTGACAGTAAATTCTCAGCTCCTAACTGCAAGGCATGCCACAGGCATACCCTTGTGTCTGCCCTCATCATTGACTGCCTCAGAGGTCACCGGAGGACAAGTGCCTACAACCTAGACTAGCCAATTGTTGTGAAATAGTGTTTACATAGCTGTAACAGAAATAGTTATGAGGCTATATGTGTATGTGATTTGGGCGCCAATGTTTTGTCTTAATAAGAGCAGGGTGTAGGCGTTTAATAGCAGGAGAATTCAAGACTGTGTTTGCTTGAAAGGGAGAGCCATGTTTTGTTTTAGTAAAATCAATGTTGTGCTATTTGTGCAGTGATTAATTGCTCTGCAATGTGGTTTTGGGAAATGATAGGCACAGGATTTAGGTCAATTCTTGTATTGGAAATGTACTGAGAAAACACAAGCAAAGACCAGAAAATTAGGCAACAGTCATGACAGTATTGAACTCATGTTTTTGCACAATTTGAAGTGGTTAAAATACCTGTTGGTCTAATTCTTCTGGCTCCATTTTGTCAGTCCAGACCTGCTTGATTCTAAAATGCATTCAGAACCAGATTATTGGTCTGCTCAATGCTGTCTAAAAAAATCAGACTGATATACTTTGTTCGGTCTCGAGTTTGAGGATGAAGTCATGACGCGACTTTGCATTCGCTCTAGCGTTTGGATTGCGCTGCCTTTGATCGCGTGCGTAAATGCTGCAATTCCAAGGTTGACGCGTACGTTTCTCGGTTGCAAAACCTAACACGTGCAGTGACGTCACCCCCAAACTTGAGATCGAACAAAGTAGAGTAAACATGAAGCCCTACCAAGTATTGACTAAAATTAGGTCATATTTCATCTTATAGTGAATACACTTTAATGTAAAGAAAAGGCTAATAAAGGAAGTAAGGTTTGCCTCAGTGAAACAATAATAAAACACAGCGCATTCCTTTTTGCCAAATGATTATAAAACACGTTTTGTAACCTAAGTACCTCATATTTAAAATTATGCCTTTGTTCAAAAGTCCTGCATAGATCAAATTCAATATTTAAACTTTTGATATGGATTGTATGTTAGTCATTTTAGCCATTACACCATAAGCGAGGAATGTGTATGTGATGTGAGTATAAATGTGATCATACAGCAAATAGTGCATTTTAGCCAAACATCCTGCTAGACTTTTTTATTATCATTGCTCTACTTATGTCTCTTTCTATAGCAAAACGTGGTTTGAATTGGCTATGTTTGTCTGAGAGACATTGCCATTTACCATTCGTAGTCATGTAAAAACAAACTGGGCCGTTAAATATATTAAGAGCCTTTGTAGTATGCATTTTGACCATGCATGGTAGAGAGAGTTAGCAACAGCTTGTCATAGGGAGATGGAGGGGATTGGTGAATGTTAAAGGCTGACTCAGAGATTTTGAAATATATAATTTTTTGTATAGTAATTAAAATATCATCTAGAACTAAGATAGTCACCTAAAATGCTTAATTCCAAAGTCTAAGATGGATTCAGATTTTTTGTTTCAATGCAGGCCAAATGCCAAAACCTCCGTTTCTGCAACGGGACGGAATTTGACAGTTATTTTTGTTGAATGTAGTCCCCTACTTGAACTAGGCTAATAATTAAATGAATTTTTTGGAAATAGTGCTTGTAAACTTTAATATGAAAATAATCAAGTGGTCAAGTTCAAGTATGCTGCTATGGCAACACAGTTATGTTTGCGGACAAATGACAAAATGGGTTTACAAAACTTCTGAACACACTTGTTTTATGTCAAATTAAGGCGGAGATTGATTCCATTATCAGTATACATGTTGATTAGGTTCTTACCTGTAAAGTGAGAGAAATATTTGAGGAAATTATTCCGAAACTTGAAATATCATCAAAAGCGATCAGAAACAAGTGCGACGGACGGACAATGCGACAGACAGAACAATTTTACATGCTGTCTGTACTGGAATGTAATGTTGTTTATCCATCAATATTTTTGTATCAAGTTGATTATGCATTTAAAGAATAATTAAAATAAATAAAAAAATTAAACATAGCACACATTTTGTCTTATTTTTTAACTCCGTTTTTTGCACGAGTTTGCAATAGATGGAACTGCGACGGACAGAATTTTTTCATATTTCAAGATGATGCACATTTTATATTTTTCATCATAAATAGGCTTTGTTACATCATTTACAATCAAAAAAAATATAAAATTGTTCTGTCTAAAAGTTTTGAGCTTTTTGTGACACATTTGACCTGAAAATCCGTCCGTCGCAATTTTTTCCGTCCGTCGCAAAAAGGGCACCATGTGATGTTACCTTCTGTATATAATTGAAAGGTTCCAATTTTGGATGGAAGGTTATCACTCAAAAAAATGAGAGTTTTTAGTAAATAAAAGGTAATGTTATACAAATACTTTTTGAAAAATAATAGATTGTTCCGAAAAATGCGATGGACGGAATTGACACACTTTTCGAAGACACCCTTTTTTCCTGAATTTAGAAACACATTTACGAATTTTGTTAAAAGTTTATGGATGATTAGTCATGCAACACACTAACATACAAAAGTAAAAATTCAAAATCATCCCTCATTATAAATAATTGTACCTATTTTTAAAAATTCCGTCCGTCGCACTCAGAAAACGCCATTTTGATCTTTTTCCGCCATTTTGAGGAATATTTGAGATGGCAACATTGGAAAAAAAATTGTTGATTATTTGCCTGAAAGTGTATGCTCTTGAAACCGTGAGGAATTTATTCCTTTAGCAAGTTTTTAATTTTACGGTACTTGGTTGACCGGTTTTGGATTTGGCCCTGCAGTAAAAATTTTTGTAAACACTATTTGTTTGACAATTGAGTGTGCCCTCATATGGGAAATCTGGAGTCAGCACTTTAATTAGTCTCTGTTGCATTAAGGTGAGGGACCATAGGGTGTTTTGAAATCAATCCCATGATGCAAATTGCCAATAATTGTACTGTCGCAAGCATCATACTTTGGGGAATGCACAGTGTTCAAAAAGCCTCTAGAACCCCACGGACATTTCATGATTCATACTAAAAAATTCTTGAGTACTAATGCTTTGTGGGCTAAAAAAGAATGTAAAGTCAGGGTTTTTGTGTTCAGAATACGATTTTTTTCTTCTGCGCAGAAGATTAATCTGAATTGACAAAACCCTCATGCAGTGGTACTCAGTTCTTATTGTGTGTGTACAGCCCATACATTGTTTACACTTTCAGCTGTTACTGATACTTGCTGTTGACTTCAAGAGTATCATATTTCCATACATGGCCATGGTCAGTGATATACATACCCTTACTTGCACCACTCCGTGATAGTGACATTCCCGCTGCCATAAAGAGATAGTCGCCTAACCTAAAGGTAGGCTATGGTAACAGTTATTTTTCTGATTGGTTGGTCGGATTGCAAAATTTTGCTTGACAAATAAAACTGTAGAAGGAATTCTATAGCCAATTTATATCCAAATAATATTCCAATGTATATATACAATTGTGGTACATATTAACATTGTTTGTATGTATAATTTACAACTGATAGCATGGAACTAATTCATCAAGCAGACTAATAGTTCATGTGTGGTAAACAGCACCACTTGTGTGCAGCAAGGTATGACAGGTATTACCTACACAAGAGTGATTGCCTTTGCACTAGATAAGAAGTTCCCTTTAAAGGAAGTATGGTAAACTGAAGCTTGGTGTTCCATGCAATGTGATTCTACTTCAAAATAATCCCAGATGTATTCAGAAAAAAAGTAACATGAAATGAATGCTTTGTTTCACCAATAAAGGTTGATCATCATGATTGATGCCTGGTATAGTATTCATTACAATATAGTGATACAAAATCAATTTGTTTTTTCATTTCACAAATGTGCACTAAATGCAGAAGATGTCCTTTTTAAGGACTCGTCCTGTTTATCAGTGACCCTTATTGAGATGAAATCCCTAAACTGGGCATGTGGTAGACTCCATACACATTTGTCCTTGGTTGTCTGGGTTGCCAGCGGAACTTGTAGTTGGGGGTGAGGGTTTTGTTTGTTGTTTTTGTTTTTGTTTTTTTGTTTGCATAGTAACAAGATTGTAATCATAAATAATCCTGTGTGAAATAGATATAGATAGGTTCTAATCATTTTCAGGGACTCATATAGAAAATATACAACTTTGTAAAAAAATCTAGATCCAGTATCCTCTTGGTACGTATACTACACATAAATGTTACTACATCAAAAGGAGAAATCACTTCGAAATTGAGCATTTTAGGTGACTAGTCTTTAGTTTTAGTTGCCAACAATTATGTAATTTCTACACAAAAAATGGTTATTTCAAAATCTCTGAGGCGGCCTTTAAATTGCCAGGCCAATGGAGAATGCTAAATTATATAAACAATCTCATTATCTGAGGCGGTCATTGACTGTATGTGGAATCACAGGATGACCCTTAAGTTCGTTCCTTGAACTTGGCTCAACTTGGGTCAACGATTTATTATTGTGGCCATGTAAGGAAGTTGGGAACAATTGTTAACATAACACAGGGTGTATTTGTTTATATGTGGTCAAAGGTATTCTTACTAGTTATATACACACTGAAACCAAAGTATTGAAGCCAGTCATGCGTGGGGATGAATGTTCATCTGACCAAATGATGGAAAAAACTACTGACCGTACTTGACATTTGAACCATGTGGTCTAGTGGTCATAAAGACTTCACCAAAATAAATAAGCTTGTAACTTAAAACTATTAAAGGTTCAACCAGGGGTTTTGAGGCATCCATACATTGGGTCTTATCTAGTTGATTTCATATAGATTTTTGTGGGCCGCCAGCTATAGCTGGCAGGCCATCTTGCATTCTGTTGTGCGTTGTGTGGTTAGGTGTGTGTGTCTATCTTTATATGTGTCACTAAAATGTTAAGTTTTATAATATTGACCTCAATTGAAAAGTTGAAGTTTAATTGGAACCAAACTTGTGTCATAGTGCACCATGGGATCCCTCATATGTTGATGAGGTCAAAGGTTATGTGCCAAGGTTAAGGGTCATGTGAGGTCAAGTTGAAAAATAGGCTAAAAATGTAAAATTGACCTCAATTGAAAAGTTGAACATCAATTGGAACCAAACTGTATCAAGGTCAAAGGTCAGGGAGCAGCCCACAGCTTATGTTCTCTGAATATCGCGAGCGCGACAGCCGAGAACCGCAAAATTCTAGGGTTACATTGGTTTAGCTTCAGAAATGTGATGTTAAAGTGAAACAAAAGTGATTTTGAAATAAAATATAGGTTGAAATTTGTGTACCAAATAAATATATGTTTAATCTTTTCAGATGGGGATATTCAAGTTTGAAAGAAAAGATTTACATCAGTGTAAAAATCAGAGCTTTTAATTTTTTAGGGACATCTGATATGCCAAAATACTGAGAGTGTCTTTAAGAGAAGTTCAAAGGAATTTCAGGTCTTTACTGAAGAAAAATTTCGTAATACAAGCCCATCCACCAACTGGCGTAAATTATTTTGGAGATTTTTGGGTCATCTGAATCATTTTCCTTACAATTACAGAAAATTTGACCGTCTTCTTATAAGAAATTTGCAATTTCTGTCTTGTAAAATGGATGTTTTTTGCTAACGTACAGCACTTTGGCCCTATGGGCCTAAGGAATTTGCTCTCTAAGAAGCAGAAGACCAAAAAAATGCAAGATTGGACTCAACTGACATTGGGTAAACTAAGCTTTTCTCAAGGAATCTAGTAACCTTTAAACAAAACAAAATGTACCTAGAATTCCCAAAAACGCACCTTCAAAGCAAACAAGCACAATTTAAATCCCTCACCTCTTTTTTATCCCAAATCAGAATCTGTGGTTTCATGAAGTGGTAAACATGGCGCAACCACTTATCTTTGGACACATCATTATTTTTCACTATCATTATCGTATTGGAATTAGTATTCTCATATCATCATCAGTAGCTGTAATCACTATTATAATCCTGGCACTAAAAGCTATTATATACCCTCATAGGATGGATACTTGTTCATCCGTTGGTTTTAAATGAAAGTCACATGGACATGGTATAGTTTCACTATTTTCGCGTATATTTAGGACCTATGACCGGTTTGGATCGTTATCATTTGGGTATAGTAAATTTCTGCCCGGTATAGTAAATTTTTTGCCCGGTATAGTAACTCTTCTGCCCGGTGTTTAGTACTTTAGTAATTTTTGCCCTAGCTTTAGTATCGTTACTACATCAGAAAGATTCTATCTATGGGTAGATAAAACAAATATTAATGCCCTTTATTCGAGCCATAGTCAAATCTATGACCTCGGTGATCTCGAAGACTGTACTATTTTCCTCAAGCTCCACTTCGGGGGAAAAATAGTACGGCCTCGAGATCACTCGGGTCAATGCGATTTGAACTATTTCCCTATGGACAGGCAATATTGTAGACTATAGTCCGTGTCTTTACCTCTGTGCAGTGACGTTCAGCACAAGTTTGTTAGTTGCAAGAGTTAAGTAATCCTTCGCACTGACCGGAAGCAATGGTGCTTTACTAGCGCGCACAAAGACGGATTCTTGACGCGGGGCGTTAAATGTTATGACATCACATCTGCACAGAGGTAGAAGAGACACAGATATTTTTAAAAAAAACTGCACAAGTTCATCACCCCCAAATTGAGAGAAAATTAAAGTGTTGGTATGGTCAAGTATCACGGCAATTCATTTTAGAGCTTGTAGTTTTGAAATCTTCTCATTATGTTAGAGACTGCATTGTTATGCTTAATTTGAGCATGAAGTCAGTGCATAAAATGTGTATTTATTACTTTATTATCTGCAACAAACTTAATAAGTTATACGTGCATGGTTTAACTTTGTGACAAAAAATCAATAGGTAATTCCACCAGGGGCCGTACCCGATCTGTTTATAGAAGTGTATTTACAAGAGAGCACGACCAAAACCACCATGCCCGTGAGCCAGGATTGCTAACAATTACTGACAGAATGGAAGCCCATATTTGCGGTGGAGGACATAATTTTGCAGCTGGCTTGTGGGAAATTTAGCTTAAAATTGAAGGACATAAAATTTGATGAAATAGTTGGAATGGACATTTGGAAGTATGAGGTTATTGTGGGTAATGGTTTTATCAGTATTCGGATTAAGTAGTCATGCAACTGTAAATGTGAGTTTTCTTCACTTTTTGTCCCCACTAGAAGTATTTCGGAAGGGGAAAGTGATGATATGAGCAGTGTTTCTTCAGGATGTAGGCCTATGTAGTTTCTGTATCAATATACTTTGCTGGATTTTGCATACGTGAAGCTTTGGCAGAGTCACACATGTGACCCTAACAGGTGCTAGGTTAAAGGTCATCTAGGGGTCATTTTGAGGCATTGATCCAAAATGGTCAACATAATACACATACTTTGATGGATTTTTACAGGCCCTGGATACAATGATTGTTGGGCAGTCACATCTGTGACCTCAACATGTGAGGTCAAAGGTCGTCTAGGGATCATTTTCAGTCATTGTAGGTCTTCATATTAATTTCATAGAGACTTGGAGGGATTGGAACTTTGGAACACCTTCAACACTTGTTGGGTCATCTGGGGGTCATGTGGGGTCAGTGGGGACATAATTGTGCACTGCATTGCAATTAACTTTCATCCACCAGTATTTTTGGAAGACAATCTTATTTTGTTCTCTTGTGTTTTTCTTTTTCATCATTTTTTCTCTAATTCTCATTTGCTTAGACTAAATAATTTTAGAAGTTTGCCAGTCGCAGAAGGAAATGAAAAGAACCCCACACTATGCAAAAAAAATGCATTTTGGAGGGGACGATTATGCAAAACACTTAAACTCCTTTTTTTTAAAATAATTTTCAGACCACAATTTTTTAGACACCTGTTTCCCCTTAATTAGCAAGCTTTTTTCTTTCTATTCACTTTTTTTTGAAATCTTAGTTCAAAGAAATTATAATTATATGGCACTACCAGACTTGTAAAAGAATTAGTACATACAACAACCGCAACATTTTAAAATCTATAATCCCCTTCAATAGTTTTTGCCTCTTACAAGGAACAGAAATATACTGATTTACCTCCCAGATAACAGAGTTTACCCAAAGCAAGAGCTTTAGTTTTACACACTTCCAACATAATTTTCTCTTCCATTTGCATTCAAAGTTCCAAATAAAACCCTTCACCTGTAAAGTGCTTGGAGGTTTGAGTTGACCTGAGCTGAATTACTCATTGGCCATTGAATTGCACCTCTACTTCCTTTCATCCTTTGCTATGGTCAACTTCTTAGAACTCAAGGTTGACATCAGGACTATGGCATGCTTTGAGATTTGGCGACAGACTCAGGAGATTCTGTCAATTTGACTGGATTAAGCTGGAATAAGTTGTCAGGGCTTAGGAATTTGACTCTGACATTCACACACATTGTTTCATGGGTTTATAGGTTTATTGACCCATAGCTTGTGTGGTTGGATGCAATTAGGATTTTACATGGTTGTAATAATGTAAGAATGTTGTAAGTGTAATAGCTGCCATGTGATATATCCCTGTACTGCCATGTATTATGTTATCCCTAACATGCCCAAAGACCACAATATACCACACCACTGAGGCTAGAAAATGCACTAAGTCCCAAATCATGCGATGACGTCATCAGAAGATTAAGAACACCCATATGGGCACAAAATCGCTGGCTTGCCCTCGCTGGTCATAGGACTGGGGCACTGATCTCTATACAATGGATTGGAAACCTGGGCTTCGTAATTGAAGCACTGATGGCCATATTGGTCATCCAAAAAAGAGCCCAAGCAGGTGGTTAAGAGCCGGTCATTTATACAAAATTGTTCGCATTGAAATGTGGATAAGCGACATAATAGACTACAGAATCAAGCCAATTCAGTGAGCTCATTGTATTTGCGTGTATGGGATGGCATGTCTCTAAAACGTGCACCCGGGATACAACTTCTGTTAAACAGGTGTCTCTGGAATGGTTTTGTGTTCGGTAGACCAAGATGCCCGCCCGTTGCTCCATTCATCTAATATACAATTACTGTTGTGTAGCCAATCCATTGTATAGAGATCAGTGGACTGGGGCCGGGAGATCTCTGGTTTGATTCCCACCCATGATGTGAAATCTTCTTTAGCATCTATCCCTTTATCCCTTCCCTTCCTCCCGGAAGATAGGTTGAAGATGAGAGCCTTGTTAGGGTTATCTCAACTTATCTTTCCTTGAGGCAGTGGCTCTACTGCCAACTGACCAAAGACTTGGCATATTATGTTTGATGGTAATTTCTGACAAATGGCAGCTATTTTACTTAAAATCATTCTGCATTCACCCAGCAACATGAGTTTCTTGTTCAAGAGTCTGTAGGAGTTGGGCCACTTTGATGGGTGGTAATTTAAACTTCTTATTGTAATTATATTAAAGACAATTTAAATCAGTTATGAAGATGTATCATATTGCTTGTTTGTGGTGACAGGCCTTCAATCAACAAAATTAAGTATTTGGACTTCATGGTAAATGCACTCACAAGGACTTCCATGGCCAAGGTCTAGGCAAGTGATTCCTATCCTATCAAAATATGGACCCATGTCTTGAGATTTGTTGTGAAACTACCCAATCCTGATCTAACATTACATTCTCAATTACCTTAATAAATATTTTGGTACTAAATATAATTGTAGTACTGGTTTATTCCAACTAGATTAAATCCTACTTGATCCCAAATTCTATTGCCTAATCCATTTTGATCCATTTCCACTTGGTCCAATCCCATTTTATCAAAATGGGATATGGAATATGGACAAATGCAAATGGGACCAAATTAGATTTGACCAAATTGTATTTTAATCAAGCAGTATTGGTGGTAAGTTCTCAAAGTACTTTCTCACCCCAATCCACCATATGAAATAAAGCAAAGAGCTGCCATCCTGATGAACCTCTCTGAGAATGTTGTATATTTGTCTCAGCTTACTTGAGATTACCATAACAACAGGTGGCTCTCATCCCAAACGTCTTGAGCATGTTGAATTGTTTCTCTCAGTCTGTCTCTTCAGACAGGTTTCACTGGGTACTATGACATCAATTGCCCATGATTTAATTGACCCTATTAGTCAATTATTGTCTTGGCTTCCCATGTTTATTGGTTGTTCTAGGATGGAAATTAAATCATCTGCCTTTGCCAGGGCCAGGTTGTCCATAAGGTGTCAGTGTAGAACAAGAGGAGGTTTAAAACCATACCCACAATGCACTGTGTTTTGGATATTCTACCAGGGAATAAGCAATAAAGGGAAGGAACACCTTTTCCCAGAAATGTGTGCCATCATGGGTGCAGCCATTTTAAAATAGGGCATCTGTTTCTTAGCTCTTAATTTCATCTTAGAGGCATAGCTCATTTTCTTATTCCATGCTTTGATATCGGATAATAAAAACACTTCTAATTTGATTGGATTTGACACTCTTAACATCTGATTATGCTTGAATCATATTGCTCAGAGATTGGAAGGCGGTATTTTCTTTAACTCTTTCTCATTATGAAGTTACAAACATAAATATGGGTTGTTTACAATTATCGGAAAGAAATCCATACAATTACTGATAGGTCAAATTCAAACAAAAAGTTAGCCTTTTCTCTGAAACACAGAAAATTATATGTTGCAATTAGTTGGGGCCTCTTTTAAGCAGTGGCGGTGCCAGACTTGTTTTTCAAGGGGGGAATGGGGAACAAAGTGAAATTTTTGGAGGAAAACATCCTCAATTTTGAGATTTTAAAATTGGGAGGGGAACTGGGGAAAGAAAAAAATGGGGGAAATGTCACCACCCTGGAACCACCACTGCTTAAGTATTGTTATGTGTATATTACATACAGTGAGGTATGGTTACATTGCAATGCATTATGGGATTGGTTTAAACTGCCCTATGGTGCAGAACAGTAATGAACGATGGCCTCAGTTAACTAAACTTACATAATTGGAATAACATGGCCACATCCAAGCCTGGTGGAGTAAAACATGTCAATTCTATAGCTGTCATCTTATTTTCCAAGCCACTGGTGAATATTACTGCAAACCCATTCAATCCCATGCCTTCTATATAATGGTACCCTACC
>JAMKCH010001581.1:0-61160 GCA_023653785.1 Ophioderma brevispina
GTCATAATTTTTTCTTAATTTATCATGATGTTACTAAGATCTTTTGAACAAGTTACGAGATGATTTTTTTACTGTCAAGGGGATCGAGACTGCCATAGTAAAAACACGTAACGTTCACTCAATTACCGTTTGGGAAATCCCCAATGCCCACAATCGAGCAGATAGTGTCCTACCCCCAGTTTAATTGGGTAAGTCTTAACCCCTTGAGGCGCTCTTCCTCAATGATGCGAAAATCCTTCCCATAAAAAATCTTTTTTTCACCGAAAATATTTGAGAAAAATATTTAACAATGTGCTTTGAATACGGGGCTGATATTTGGAATGAAGTTCTGGTTACCTTTAATGCCCTATTCAATTTATAAACTTAACCCTTGAGGGTGCCCTTCCTCAAATGATGGGAAAATAATGCCCTACAGACTACTGTACTGGGGAAATAATTTCCGCAACCGCTGCACCCACACACATGTACACGATGTACATATGTACATACAAATTGTTTCTTTTTTTCTTTTTTGATTAAATTGTTAAAACAGAATACTGTAACTACATTGTTCAATAATTTTGTACTTATGTTTGACATTTGTTTACAACAACACATACATGAGACACACACTACCAACATGACAGCCAGGGTGAGACGGGCATAGAAAAGCATACAGACATAGACACACAGACACCACACAACACACATGCATGCACGCACACAAACACACACACCACACACACCTACACACGCACGACATACACACACACACACACAAAGAGGAAAGGTTAGTGGAAAGGGAAATTCCCGACAGTATCTTTAAATTGAGAAAAGAAATGACTTTTATGGGGTAGAGGATATTATACTATCGACGTCGATGCCAATTGTTAATACGGTTAATACATTGTTCAACTATGTTAATTACTTATTTTGACATTTGTTTTACAACACACATAATGCTATAGGACCAAACGACAAACATGACAGCAAGAGAGACGGGCACAGACTGGCATACAGACATAGACAAACATTACACAGACACAAACACACACAGCCACACATCGCACCCACACAGGAAAGGTTAGTGGATAAGGGAAATTCCAGACAGTTATTTTAACTGCGAAAAGAAATGATTTTTATGGGGTTAAAGGAGATTTATTATTACACCTATAAATATTCATGAGATAATACTAATAGGCATTAAGTGCTTCCATTTCATGGTCAATTGCACAAGACACAGGGATGATAAATTATATACCAGTGAAAATTGAGCTATTTCACCATGCCGGTATTTTTTACTACTTTCCCAATATCATCATACCCAGAGGCGAAAGTTATCTATGTTAGTATTGTGTCCGATTGTAGTTATTATGGTTCTCCTAAAAAGAAAGGACGTCCTCCGTTGTTACACACAACAACAAAATGGCTGCTGCCGTAGTCGGTCAGCGTCTTTGACAAGACGACGAAATTGCTGGTTATACAAAAATAAAGATGCACAAAACACGCGATTTGTTGTCCGGAAGGCTGTGAACATCTTTTCGGACTACTGTACAGAAAAAGGAAGTTCTGTCACGGAAGCTGAAGCGCTAAATTGGGCCGACTTGGACGAGTTGTTGCTTGGGGTGATTTACGCCGAGAGCGAGTTCGTAAAAACGGATACACAGTCAACACGATATGGTATCCAAAGCTAAGGCCACTTTGGAAAATACCATTATCTCATAAATATTATAAAGGTGTAATAAAAACAAATATATGCTATGTCGTGGAAAATGTGACAACTATTTTTCCCTCGGTACTGCTACAGGGCTACCACCTCACCCTTCAGGGTTCGGGGTGGTAGGGCCTGTAGCAGTACCCTCGAGGAAATAGATTGCCACTCATATTTCCCCTCCAACAATGTTTAGTATTTTGTATACTATCTGACTGACCAGAATAATTAATTGAGCTGTCACTAAGTGTCAAATTCGATAGGGTGCATGCATGGCTTAACATGGAAAAAACACAAAATTTACATTCTGAGGAAAGATAAACCATTTTCAAAAATTACTTCATGTGCAGAAATGTTACATTATAGTCCATGGTAAAACTATGTACTAGAACAGACTGCCCAAAATATTATCTGACAGGAAAGGTTGAAGCTGGAAATTACCAACAGACATGGATGGTCCTTGCAAAGTTGCAAGGCGTGAACCCTAATCAGTAAACAAACACAACTGTAAGCACACTGGACACAATAAGGTTATAATATAACATAAGACTGCAAATGCATCAAGGCTACAAGCAGCTACATGTAGGACAAGTGGATAAGGGGAAGGCTTGCCAGAGGCTTCTGTGATTGACTTTTGCTATTCCCAATGCTTTCATAGCCATTTACAAAGCACACATCCAAAAGGAGCTGTATGAAACGTCACGAACCAAATTCACACCTAATTGTTTGTTTAGACCTAAACTTGGCTTTCACAACCTTATTGTCACCAAAACGAAAACGCTGCATTATTTTCCCAGTCATCCAAACACACAGCAAATTCAAGACAATAAAATAACTAATGATCAGGTTAGCATGCACACATTGAAGCTGCCAATCGATTCACTCCATTGACACTCTGATTGATAGCAAATTCGAAAGCATAGCAGTAAACAACACCGCACAGTCGTGGTTTCAGACAATATCAGTACTCAAAGGCAATACTTTGTTATTCTACAAATACCGTGCAAGTCAAATTCCTTTGAAAACCCCCCAAAGAGTAGGTAAAAAGTAGGTAAATTCTTTCAAACAATTCATTGAATCTGTGTCATTGTTTTAATAACAATGCACATTGTTTTCGTAAAGAGAAAAAACTTGCATTTTTGAAGACGAATGTCAAGACAAAAAAAAAACAACCTTGACAACTCGTTCCAAGGCGTGCGCCCCTCTTAAAATATTGTTGTATTAGTCGTATCCTTATGGATGGTGCGTACGGCTACCGAAACACTTCCAGGGCTAATTTTACCATATACAGCTACCGAACGCTGGGGTTAGGTAGCCGTATAAGGCGACTGAAACACTTCGTTTTTTTAATGCATTTTGACCCACTATTTTCGCTTTTTAATTTCTTCTGAATTTTTACCCCAAAAATTCAGTAATAACCTGAAAAAAAAATTATGCGGTCAAAAAACGATTTTAACATTTTATGTTTGAGAAATCTTTCCGTTCATATAATATATACATATACTGTAAAACCAATAAAAACAACACTTCTCAATAAATTACGCTCTCTCGAAACTTGGTGTCCCAATTATTCCACCACTTTGGATCAATCCCCCTTACCTTCATTGAATTTTAACAGAACGCATTCCTAAGGCAGTTTATGTCTGTGCACCCTGGTAACGAGACCAGTATTAAGCCGCATGCGCACACGACCCCACTAGGCGTAACCGTCTTGATAGTCATAGGTGGCCAGGCCATTTCGGTCGAATAACTTGCATAATGATGTGAGGGACAAGGATTCAGGCTAATATGTACCACGGAATTACGGTCATTCATTGTCAATTTGCATGATCATGGTCAACATCAAGGTCAAGGACGCGTTGCTTTATTTACTCGCGAGAGTAAATTCTTCTGCTGGTGGAACTTGAAAGTAGATTGACGGGACATTGATTTTAAAAGGTGTGGATAGTGCCCAACCGGGAGATACCGCCGTTGGAGTGAAAGATTTTCAGTCAGTAAAGGTAATCATGGTAATCGCTTGTTCCAGTGTCAGTACAGTACGTAGCATGGCAATGGCATGGTACATTTTACTCATGAACTTGTAGTCTTCGAGTCTTTGTAACTAATTGTAGGCAAAAGAGCAACTCGCAGAAATCTTGAAGTTGAACAAGTTTTTGCTGACGGCCGCCACAAGACGGAGATTTAATTAACAAATGGAGCTCTCTAAATCGGCGATAAATATCATTGAAGAGACCGGGTTACAGGGGATGTTTTTTTTGACAGAGCCAATGCAATATTGGCCCAAGTCCATTGAACTGGCCAAGCGTAAGTTTAAAATGACAAGTGTATATAGTACTATGGACACGGATTATCAAAAACATATAATTTAAAATTTTTCTTTTTTTAAATTTTTTACACCCAATTTTTAATGGTCTCGCTATGAGTTGAAAAAATATGGGCTCGACTGCATCTCGCCCAATATTTTTTTCAAAACTCATAGCGTGACCAATAAAATTGGAGGACTTAAAGAATCCAATTTTATACCAAAATGGTGCGGTCTTCTGACACAAAAACCTTTTTTTTTCTTGGCCCAGGACATGGACAGCATTAATTATATAAATTGTTAGAAAAATGAGCTTACCTTTTTCACACAGTGATACTGTGTGGACAAGCAATATGGATATGCAAAAAACATGATATTAACCAAACGGCTGGAGACATTTAGTTTCCAATTTGGAATCAGTGCGTTTAGTATCCTCCAATTTGTCATACGGATATTAGTACTTTTATTTTACTTCTCTATTTTATTCTCTATTTTACTAAAAGTGCTGTTCCGATTTATGGTATTGTATTCTCTAGTAATACTGAGAGCATGGCACTGGCACATACTTACCATCAAGTACCATGGTGAAACAAACTTGCGGTTTTGATGGTAGACGCAATACGACATGTTGCCAAAACCCTATTCATTACTGTGCAAATATTGATGGTTAAACACTACAAATGCGTTTTTTTTTTTGTTTATATCTTGGGAATGAAATGGATTTGAGGGACTCACATTTCAGGACGACAATGAGAAATACGACCTTTAATATGATATCAAATCAATACTACTTCCGGGTCAATCAGGGGGTCCAAGACGATCGGAACACGACCTTTTAGATTACGGCAGGGAGTACATTATTTCATCATGCAAGGGACAAAGGAATTCCCAAGTGCTATATGGAGATCATGCCAGGTGTGGTGCTTTAAAATTTTTGTAGTTGAAAGGAAATTTTATTCCCTTTTCAAGGCGAACCTGCTTCAAATAAGGCAAAACTTGAATAGGCTAATTTGCAGCGGGTGGTTACATAATAGCCTTTCTTTTCAAAACTAGTGAACCGTATCAGACAAAAATTGGACAGGACGTACGAAAAAGTTCGTCATCAGATCGTTATAAAAATTGAATAATTCTCAGTAATTTTGAAATTATAGCACCGAATGCGGAGGATTGCAGTTATTTTGGGACACTCTGTATAGAAAGATGGGGGATTTTTCCCACCTTTTGTTTGCAAAACAAAGATTGCACAATTGTAGTTGCCAATAAATGATCACATTGAACTTTTCTATTGGATTATAAAGAGTTTGCATCAAAAGAAGATGTCTGTATGTATAGATGTTAGCATGATATGGGGGAAATACTAGTTATGAAATACTATATGCGGAGATATTGCAAGTTACAAATTTTGCCAATAGAATTGATGTCCGAATTTTAGATTGTGCTAGTCAGTGTTATATATTGAGCTACCAGCGGAGCTTGAAAGATAATTTGTTACTGCTTTCAACTTTTAAGCAAAAGGGAGCTCAGTTTTTGGAATCAAAAAGGGGATTTCCAGTTTGTGGTCCTAAAAGTGGACATATGCACAGACTTTTGGTGGTAACTCTTGGGTTTTTTACGGTGGATATTCGTGTGTTGAGGGACAACCCAAAAGTTATCTGCAGGATGTGGGGGTGTAGTTGGGGTGTTGAAAAAGAGCTGAAAAAAGCGAAACATAGCGTAATAAACTAAGTAAAAGGTCAAAACGGCTGGAAAACTGAAACAAAGCTTAAAATTTTGACTCTTGAAAGTATGAAAAGGATGAAAATCAGCTAAAATTGCTGAACTCTCAAAGGTGGGGATATGTGAATGTTAAATGCACGGCACTTCCATTGTAAACTATTCACATAGAGTGGACATTTTCGTTTTTTGTAGGATTTATGAATATACTGGGTATGTGATTTGCCATGTAATGTGTTTTGCCCAAACTAAATTCTTTAACCAACAATTTTATAAAATCATAATAACTCAGTGTTAAAGGTGGAAAGAGAGATTTCAAATAACAGGGATGTCCCGAAAAAATGTGAAATAACATTCTGATTTGGCACTTGGTGACAAAGCTTCATCAAAAAGATCTCCCATCTGAAAGGATTAGCTGATGAACCGTTTCTTTGGATACAAAGAGAGGTGTAATTTCTAAGTTCGTGTATAGGAGCAAGACAAATTCAGCCTAGTGTTTTACTATTGAAATATAAGCAAATTTCAAAATCACCTTTTTCTATCTGTTTTTTTATAGACATTTCTGTAGACCAAATACAAGGTAAAGAAAATCGACTGAGTGTCTGATCTATGTGAAATTACTAATGATGCAATATTTAGCGGCCTCAAAATTTCTGTTAACCTTTAATATCTTAACAAATTCATATCATTCTGTGCACAAGGTTCATTGTTTTGTTAAAGGCTATTTCTGACCATTGGTGTCCAAGAGACGTCGTAACAGTGTTTTTATTTGGATATTCATCCATAAGTAGAAAACATGGTAACACACCAATACTTTAACTAGAGATTTTCGCGGGTTCTCGGATTTCGCTGGTCGAGCTCGCGGGTATTCAAAGAAATATAAGCTGTGGGCCGACCCATGACCTTTGACCTGGCACGGAACCGTTATACCTCTCATCAACATATGAGGGGTCGAATGGTGCACCTTATGAAAAGTTTGGTTCCAATTTGAACTTCAAGTTTTCAATTAGATCAATTTTAATTTTTAGCCCATTTTTCAACTTGACTCACATGACCGCCTTTCAAACATGACCTTTGACCTCTCAACATATGAGGGATCCCTTGTGCCCTATGACAGAAGTTTGGTTCCAATTGAAGTTAAACTTTTCAATTGAGGTATCAATTAAAAAAAAAACATAACAATTTGGACACACACATCCACACATAACACACATACATACAACGCACAACGGAATTTGGTAAGTGGTCCGCCAGCTATAGCTGGCGGCCCACAAAAACTCAAATTCCACTATGTCAGGTAACTATAAGTCTTCATGTGTGTCGTGTCTCATTATCCATATCACTAGGTCCTATTATAGAAATGAAATAATATTAATTCTTAAAATAAAAAGCGGACCGTGTTGACTAACGCTAGCTGCAGTATGGTATCATCCCGCGATCCCCTATCTATACTGAAGGTGAAAGTCACAGGTGCAGTAAATATAAATTCATACATGTATCAAGTTATGCAAACAACTTTTCCCCGAGTTAGTTTTTGCAAAGATCTATATTTGACCTCTTATGAATTTGAACACAATGTAAACTAAATCTCATATTAATGCTGGTACCTCCTGTTTCTGTTTGAAGATATTTACACGATGTGGGAAAATAATTTTTTTTTTCTGAAACTGTGGAAGAAATGATCAAAGACCCCAAAAGTCCTTGAGTAAAGCCTGAATATTACCCCCTCAAACAAAAATATGGTAGTGAGCAGTACAATATCCCTTCCTAAAAGATCTCCCATTTTTTTTTCTTGAAGGCAAAATTCACATTTGGCTAGATATTGACATCTTATAACCTTGTAATCAAATTCAGATCATCATCCGGGACATTCATTACCTTGTCAAGTGATTAGAGTACCCAAATTGCATGAATGGCTATTTTATAGAAAACCCTATCTTATTTGACCTTAATGACCCTGAGGACCCTTAAAATCATCCCCTGTATATCGATTCCTCAGATATCCATTTCTGGTCTCACCAAGCAGTTCGCACCGAAGTATCTTTTTAAGTACCTTGACCAAAACACAAAGCACATTTTCTTACCCACTAAGCCGCAAATGTAAGTATTTAAAACATAAGCTTGGTATATTGGATATAACCCTGTATGTGACCTTTGAAGTGCTGGACTATAACTGTCTCTGATGACCCTAGATGGTATGACCTTAAGTGGTTGTGTTTGTGTCAAGGTCAAAATGTCCATATCAAAAAAATTGGTTTTTCTCGAAGTGCAATTTGTGGATTTAACATGGTTTAGAAATAAGCTCTTCAAATATGTGTATTTGATATCGCCACGCTCGTTTAGTTTCTTTTGCCTCAGATGACCCATAAACTGATATGATCTGTAGTATTGGAGTCCATAATGTTGGATCTATGACCCTCACTTTGGTCACAATTAAACTTACCAGGAATTAACCAATACACCCTATTTAAATCTGACCTCAGATGACTTTGATTTGGGGTGTGACCTTGCTTCATGTAACATATGGAGGGGCTTCCAATGCTTACCCATAGACCCAATTGGTATAAAATTGGATCGATTGGCCATATTATTGGTCAAAGCTATAGAGTTTCAAATAATTATGAGCCGGAAGTAGTCGCAGCCCAATATTTTAAAACTATAGCGAGACCAATAATATTGGGAGTAAATCATTCACAATTTTATAATTCTGTTTTGGATCCAATATTTTTCACACTTGAATCCATAGAAACGATAATGATGGTACAATTGGACTTCACCTCGACAATCAGGGAAATACGTGGGAAAATGAAAATCTCAAAACACAGCGTAGACACACAAAGTGCTACAAAAATATGTTCCATCCTTACTTTGACAAAAAAACATCTCCCCCTAAAATTCCTCAGTCCCTTTACTGTAAAGTATTGATTGGTACCTAATCACCAAAATCAGTTGGCATACTGAGGCAGTTGATCAAGAGGGGGCAAAATTCCCAAGTCGCCCTCACCAGAGGGGGCAAAATTTGTAGCAGTTCTGGTGATTTGCTCCAATTATGTCTGAACATTAGAAATGGCGTATTACACAAAAACTGCCAAATTACTTTGTGTTTGTCCAAATTTAGGCTTAAATTGGTTGTATTCCGAAGAGAGGGATGAAAATCATAGTTGGTCCATATGTGTCCTGCTTTTTCAAGTCAGAGGGGGCAACTTGCCCCCTCTGCTGGTACGCCACTGACCAAACTGATGATTTGGGAAATAAGCCTATACAAAATACAAAAAAAACATAATAAGTTTGGTCATCTTTGCCATTGAATTTACCACCTAAGGACAGTGATTTTTTAAATTGCTTATTAGTCATCGATAGAACAAGGAACAACTGATTTTAAAATGCTGCAATATTGTGAATGAACCACTATATAAACATTTAATTCACTACAAAGTACAAATATACCTGCAAGCAGCAGCCGCAGGAAACAGGTCCCCTGTCATGGATTATCAAATGACTGTATTTACATGTCGCTGTTCACGGAGAATGACTTCATCCAGCAAGCCGTTCCTTTAGAAGGTTTGTCATCTATATGTCACCAGCAGGTTGACCTGAAAGTACAAGTTAAACTGAAACCTCCTTGCACTGTTTCCTTTGATTACCATTAGTATTGAATGTGATAGCATTATAGGTGCATATTAATGCATAGAAAGAAACACGATCCACCATGGAAAATGACGACTTAGACTTCAATTTGCTTGGCTCCGGAATTTTTTTGTCCCAAATTTTACACGTTGTAGGAATAAATCCTGGGAAATCCAGAAAAAACAGTATTCCCACTATTATCATCGATATTACCATCACTATCAATATCCATATTATCTATTGATTCCTTGCTATCAGAGTAGTTTTAAGACACTATCAGTGATTTCACACAAAAGATCAAAATATATGAAATAGCTTAAAAGTGAATGATAAATCTGTAGAATTCTTAGAGTTATTTTTATCAGACGTATGTCTGTATATTAAAATTGGTCTACTTTTGAAAATCCAAAAATGTGCTGACAGAAGACAGTAAGTGTGCACATATTGGGGGTAGGTACTGCCTTTTGCATTGTGAGAAAAATTTGTGAGAAAAATTTGGTCAACAGTTTTGGATAGAGGAAGTAGTGTTCAGAGCTATAAATTGGATATGTTATGTGTTGAAGTCTTCTCCAGGGCCGAAAGGCTTGTGTTGTGTTTTGGTGGAGGAAAAAGGTGGATTTTGGGTGATTTCTGAGGCAAGTTTTTTCAAGAAATGAAGCACATCTAGAGACTTGCCAATCCGGAATATTCCATGTTCCTAAATGGGGGTATCATATTGAGGAAATGTAATAATGAGTGTGCTTAGAAAGAGTTGGAGCTAGTTGGTGAATAAAATGGAAAAAATATTGGAAATCCGAACGCATCTGGGGATGATTTATAACAGGGAACATTTTTTGATGTGTTACTGAAAAAGTATATAAGTTGTTGTTTTTATCCGACCCGAATGCTACCTTTTTTGCGAGATGGTTTCAACTTGCATTGTGGACTGAAGAATGTGGAAGGTCAAGGAATCAAATCCAATATCCCATAATACATTGTGTCAAGTTATCCTAAATAATGCTGGTAAATAGTGTAACATCATGGTCTGTATGCAGTCTTTAATGTCTCATCTATTGTGTTATGGGATATGGTGGAATTGATTAAACGGTCTTATCTCATACTTGTGGCCTCCAAATGCATCATAATCCTTAAGGCTTTAATTGTCCTTGGCCACTTAAAGGGCACACCCCTTGAAGGCTCCAAGGGGGGTTGCCCACTCCTCCCGCACAGCGAGTCTGTTACTTTCCCAGCATTGAATAATGCTGGTACCCATTTATACACCTGGGTGGAGAGGAGTAGTTGAAGTAAAGAACCTTACTGAAGGGCACAACACGATGGCCGCAGTGGGACTCGAACCCACAAACTTTGGAGTGCGGGGAGAATGCTCAATCCACTGGACCACACGGCTTAAAGTGAATCACGAAGTTGGGAATAAGTAGGCCAAAATGAAAAATAATAATAATAAAACAAAATTACAATGGAAACAAAATAAAATAAATTTAAATATAAATAAAATACAAAATTCGAGAATTAACAATTGAACAATGAGTGAAAAAAAGAAAACCCTAAAAAGACAAATAACAAATACGAATTTAAAAGAAAAACAAAAAATGAATTAAAAATGCATAAAATAATATAATTAAATAAAAACAAAAATTAATAACAAATAAATGTAAAAAATAATAAAAAATGCAACTAAATGAAAATACATCAATAAATAATGTACTAAAATAAAAATGAAATAATAAAAAATAAAGATAAATTGATAAATTTCTTCTTCTTTATTTCCATATCATCAACATTTATAATGAGTACAATACAAAGGAAGTGAGAAAAAATAATACAATTATATAGCGGAGGCGACCAAAAGGCCAAAGTTGTTCAGACGCAGGCACCTCCGTTCATAAAAGTAATATAAATAATTACAAAAATAAAAACTACAAAAACTTTGCAACTAAATGTTTAGGTAGCTTATTATGACCCAGTTAATGAATGAAAGCAAAACACTGCCACAAAATTACAGTTAGATCTAGGTATACGCCATCAGAAAATGATGATGCTAAAGCTGCTTTTTAAACGCATACATGTTTTTATAACACTTAATGTTCGGTAATAATTCATTCCAGTATTGTGGGCCTATTGTTCTTATCCCCTCTTGACGAAAAACTTGTTTTTATGTCTATGTAAACTCATCTGTGCTTCTCGTGTTTACCGACTACATTTCTATAATTAGAAGTAATTTAAAAGACATTTGGAAGTTTTGTGTGAACATTGGCGTATCTGGCCTGCTGCTCTTGAGGGGGCAAATTTCCCATCTTGGAAATTTTTCCCCTCGTGGGGTCAAAGGCCATTTTTCCCGGTCAGAGGGCGAAAAACGGCTGATTTAGCATGATGTTTTGCAAATGTTTTCCCAGCCAAAGTCGTCGGGGGGGGGGACAACCTGCCCTCCTGCCCCCCGCCTGTTACCCACGGGTGTGAAACAATACTACCACTTATGCACCCCAGATCGAGTTTGATGGTCCACCTTTGGAGATGAAAGGGGAATCTGGGTTAGTTGGGAAGGACTCTCAGTTACTTGGAAGGGCTCCATACAGTTTGAAGGGGGTCTCCTGGATAGTTCGAATTGAATAAAAGACCTTGGGACTTTGTGGCAGATAGTAAAGGGGCCCTGGTATTGTTGCAAAGGGGCCCTGTGGTCTGTAGTCAGACAGGGACCCTAAGGTGGTACAAAGTTTACTAATGCCCAGTTCTTCTGGAGAAGGTTTCCCGCACGGACCCACTCACCCTAACCTTGGTAAACCCCCGCCGCCAACACACTACCAAAAGCCGAGAACGCGATTCTAGTTTTTTGCAATGAAAATTGACGAAAGAAACACTTGGTTCAATGTTAGAACCTCCATTCAATTACTTGATGCAGTAAGTGTCTTATGGACAATGATTAAACTCAATTTTTGTCCTTATTAGGCCTCACTATAATGAGTCTTTAGCACTGCAGGTAGGTTGAATCTGTTACAACATGCAAAACAGCGGATTTTTCGATGATTTCTTTGATGTGTTTGATTTAGCAAATCACTGATATGCCTTTAGTTACCACGTCATTTGGCAGTATCATCATCCACGTTGCAAGACTCTACATACCTGTTTGTGCCAGGCCCGTAAACAGAATTTTTTTTTAGGGGAGGGCATCTTTTCAGGGGGGATTTTCTCCCAAATTTGGCTGATATACTTCCCATTACTAATATGCATATATATACCGTAAATTGACAATTGTGTAATGATATTGATCTTTCCCTTCCGCTCCTCAGATTTTTAAAATGACGGAAAAAAGAGTGTTTGCCGCCAAACCTGTTTCATGTGCCGACACAATTTTACACTTTTATCCCGCTCCTGCATTCGCCGGTGAACTAACATCTATCGGGCAAGCATAGTGAGCCTGACATTCTTTCTGAACTTTGTTCGGCAAAAGACATTTTTGTCGTGCAACACAGCCCTCCCCCATAAAATGGTCTGGGAATGCCCCCTGTGTTTTCCTATGAATGTCAAGCTGTCTTACTTTTTTAATTTTTTACAAAGCCTAAGAAGTCGCCTGCCTGTTTCTGTACGGTTTTCTTTCTTACACAGTCGAGGAAACTCGACTGTTTGTTTCTTCTAGTACGTTCTTTCTTCTTCTTCTTCTTTCTTTTCGGTCACCATGCTAATATCCCTTTCAGACATGGAACATTCCATATTGACCACACTGGTCACAAGGTACAAGTACATGCACAGAAACTTTTTGACATCACCCGATTGGTGTCAAAGATCATGATAGGGTTACAGGGGTCAACAACCTTAACCATGTAAAAAATCTAGAATTTCTCAAATCTCAAAACGAATGCTGTCATCTTGAGGACTTGATCAACCCTACAAAAAAGTCAATTTATATGATTTTGTCATATAGGACACATGATTTAGGGGTTCAGAGTCAAAAATACATCAAATTACGTTACACTTCAAATCACTACTCCTTTTAACAGATTACATAGTATAATAACGTGACTCATGTCTGTGATGCAGCTTGACACCTCCACAAAGTTACTTATGACCATTTTTAATGAAGGTCATCTGGGTCCTAGAGGTTCAAGTACTTTTACTGTGTGTAAAATTTCAAACGGTAATAGAAAATCTTATTCATCCCATCCTGTAGTTACTTGATGAGAGGTCATAAGTACAATTAGACCCATCACCTGACCCTGGTTCTTAGTTAAAAGGTCAAAAATCAAATTACGTTACCTTCAAATCACTACCCTTTTACCGATTACATATAGAATCCCTGACTCATTTATGTGATCAGCTGACACCCCCCACAAAAGCTACTTAATACTTTGATCAAAGGCATCCGGTCACTAATTCAGTTCTTTACTGTGTGTAAATTTACAACAGATCAAATAAAATCTTTTATCCCATCCTGTTAGTACTTTGATTAAGGTCAATCAAATTCCATTATGACCCCATCACCTGACCGCATTTTTTAGGGGTCCACGGTCCAAATATATCAAAATTACGTTACCTTTCAAAATCACTACTCCTTTTACAGAGTACATAGAATGATCACGTGGCTCATTATGTTAGGCAGGTTGACACCCCCCACAAAATTACTTAATGACATTTTGATCAAAGGTCCTCTGGGGTCACTAGGGTCAAACGCCTTTACTGTTTTAAAATTTAAAAAAAAAAAAAAAAAAAAAAACTTTTTATCCCATCCTGTAGTACTTGATGATAGTCATAAAAGTCAATCATGACCCCATCAACTGACCCCATGGTTTGGGGTCAAGGTCAAAATGCTTCAATTACATTACCCTTCAAATCACTACTTCTTCTGCAGATTACATAGTATGATCTCTTGACTCATGTATGTGGTGTATTATGCCATCCCTAAAAAAGTTTCTTAATGATTGTTTTATCAAAGGTTCATTTGGGGTCACGGATCCAAAACCTTATTTTCACTAAAATGCTCCTTTCTACAAGTTTTTCGGTCTGAGCATTCTCAGACTGTGTTCAGATCTGCACACATCTAGTTTCTTCTTCTTCTTCTTTCTGTCAACATGCTAATATCTCAGACAGGCAACATCATAATAACCAAAACTAGTCACAAGAACAGTACATGCACAGAAACTTTTGACATGACCCGTTGGTGTCAAATGTTACTATAGGGTCACAGGGGTCCAACAACGTTAACCCATGCAAAATCTAGAATTAGCTCAAAACTCAAAACTAAGGCTGTTCATCTGTGAGTACTTGGATCAACCACTACGAAAAAGTCAATTATGACTTTTGTCATCTGACACATGATTTAGGGGTCAGAGGTCCAAAATACATAAATTATTTTACACTTAACAAATCACTACTCCTAAAGTTATACGATTACATAGTATATTCATGATGACTCAATTTTTGTGATGCAGCTTGACACCCCCACAAAAGTTTACTTAATGACATAAAATTGATCAAAGGTCCTCTGGGGTCACAAAGGGCAACTCCCTTTACTGTTTTGTAAAATTTAAAACATCTTTAAAAAAAAAAAACTTTTTATCCCATCCTGTAGTACGTGGTGAGAGGTCAATAAATGTCAAATGATGACCCTCATCACTTGAACCATGGTTTAGGGGTCAAAGGTTCAAATCCTTCAAATTACGTTACACTTCAAATCACTACTGCGTCTACCGATTACATAGTATGATCTTGTGACTCATGTATGTGGTGTAGTTTGACACCCCCTACAAATGTTAGTTAATGAATTTTTAATCAAAGGTCATCTGGGGTCACTAAGGTCAAATTCCTTTACTGTGTGTAAAATTTAAAACAAGGTCAAATAGAAAATCTTTTTAGCCCATCCTGTAGTACTTGATGAGAGGTCAATAAAAGTCAATGATGACCCATCACCTGACCCATGGTTTAGGGGTCAAAGGTCAAAATACTTCAAATTATGTTACACTTCAACAGATTACATAATTTGATCATGTGACTCATATATGTGGTTTAATTTGGCATCCCCTACAAAAGTTACTTAATGAAATTTTGATCAAAGGTCATTTGGGGTCACAGGATTCCAAGACCTGATTTTCACTAAAAATGCTACTTCTACAAGTTCCGGTCTGAGTACTCTCGACTGTGTTCAGATCTGTAAACAGATCTAGTTAATATTGCGATTGCATTCTGAGACATACTCGTCATTTGAAAGTAAACATTGTCTACATTGCTTGCCTTTTTATTTTTGTTAGACGGAGAAGATTGATCTCTCTGGTTATTATCTTCTACACGTTCTGGTACAGATGATGGTTCACTTCTGCTTGGTCTTTCTTGTTTATTAAGTGGAGCATATTTCCCATTTTTCACTTGTTGTTTACTTGGTACATAAGTTTGTTCTGTGTTATTTTGATCTGATTTAGCTGGCACTCCATTGTCACTGGTCACAATTCCGTTATTTGATGCACTTTCCATACTGTTACCATTATTACTTTGACCATTGTCATTTTGACTACCATCATTTTGATCATTATCCTGATCCCCACCATCTTGACTATCATGGCATCGATCAGAATCATTTCCACTCAGTCTTCTGATATCATCAAGCTCTATAATGGAAGGAGTCATACATTAACACAAAATCAATCTGTTTGTTCCGTCTATGTATAGCATCTGTTTGTTTGGGAAATACATAAAATTTAACAGTTTTGCATTTTTTTTTCACTATAAATACACACAAAAGGTAACCTATGATTAGGGGGGGCACTTGTATTCAAAGGTGGATATGGTGTGTAAAAAGGGTCCTTTTTCCCAACAGGCAATGTACGTGCATACATTGATTAGGGTGTCAAAACAGCAGATATGGGGAAAAGGGTATGTTTTTTCTTAACCCTGATATTGCAATGTGAAGGACTTCGATTTGAGCCACAGGGTGTTTTGAATCAATCCCATAATGCATTGCATTGTGCCTATACTTAACACATGTCAGTACTTAGGGACAAAGTGTTCAAGAGGTTAAAGCAAAAACAGCACAATTTTTTAAGAGTGCCCCCAATTTTCCGGATATTTTGAGATTTTTGCACAGTTTCATTGGTAATTGACTAGTAAACAATGCCTGTGAATGGTAGAGCTCAAAACTCTCTATGTGTTGCAAAAGAAGGAATTTTGCAATTAGAATATTTAATATCGTAGACCTCCGATAATAGTTCAATGACTGCTGGAAACGTCCTTCCAAAATGAAATTGCACCATGTACGTGTCTACGCTTATCCATTAGTTGTTCTGTCGGTTCAAGCAAGTCAAGTTAGAGATAATTTTCATGAGGTGACACTATTTCATCATGGACGGACATAAATTTTGGCATTTCCAGCTCCACTCACTTATAATAATGTACTCATTTGTGACCAAAAAACATGCGAAAAGGGGTGTTTTTAGTGTCAAGCGTCGCACATTTAGGGTATCAAAAACACAGATTTTCATGAAAAAGGGTAGTTTTTAAATTAGGCTCTAACATGTTTAGGGTACATTTCTTTTATCGTGTTTTGTACCTACTGTCGCTCCTATTCCAAAAATCTTCCTTTACTGTTATATTTTGTTGCGATCTGAACTTTTTTACGTCCGTGAATCACCAATGCCAAGAGTGCATCGAAGCCTGAAAATCCAAAGAACCTTGCAGGGACCTAGCTATTGCCACATTATTCCCAGTTTATGGATGTATGCGGGTCGCTGGTATTGACAGTGTTATGAACACCGTAGCCAGGATCGTCAATATAAGCAGTCACAATTTGCATTTGAGACTTAAGTGTGATCGTACATACCCTGCATACAAACAGCTGACTTTGACAGCATCGAAGTTTGTAAAGTTGATGGAATGACAATGAACGGTCGGAACGGAATACACCATACGTTAGCTTGCGATTTTGTTAATTTCATTTAAATAGGATATGAAGTAGATTGACCACATATAGAATGGTTTTAGCAATAGACATTAGACAAAAAGGTGTGTTTTAAATCAATTTAGCTCGGGCATGCCAAAAACTAAGCTGCAAAATTCTGCACCATTATCATATTTTGATCATGCATTTTTAGTCCACCGTGGTGTTTTCCGATGGACCTGGCTGATGGATTTGTATGGCTTGTTATTTACATGATTATACTTGGGAATGATGTGTTGAATTGGAAAGCATCATGAACTTCTTACTGAATGTTAAAATCTGACATATTCATGGGTGTGTGAAGATAAAAATTAGCGGAAATCCCAAGAATGTTCTGTGACAGTACATACATAATGATCTAATGTAACCCCCAATTCAAGCCTATTGTTGACATTCATGCAAAACTTGTTTAGGGTCATATTTTGACTATAACTTGTTTTAGGTGTTCTAATTAAGACAAAACTTGTTTAGGGGTAAAATTTTTGGGAAAGCGTGCTAAAAACTTGTTTAGGGGTAAATTTTTTTGGTAAAGTGCACTAAAAACTTGTTTAGGGGATAAAATTGGGGGAGAGTGCCCTGAAAACTTGTTTAGGGGTAATTTTGCTCACAAAGAAAACTTGTTTAGTTGGTGCTTTGAAAAAATTGGTCACCCATGTGTACACTGTCATATCTGAGTGTCCCCCCCCCCCACCCCCGGGATCTTGGATTGCAACATAAAATTACTTGAGCTTTTGACTAAGAACCAGAGGGTGTTTTGAATAAATTCCAGAAAGCATTGTAATGTGCCTATATAGTGTATTGTATTGAACACCTGTCAGTTCTAAAACCCCCTCTCTCGTCCCCTTGATAAGTGTTCATGAAGTTTAAGTACCACAACACAATTCATGATCATGCTAAAACCCTACACGTACTAGCACCTTGTGGGCTAAAATGAGTGTAAAAGTCAAGTTTTTAATGTGTTGAGACTAGGATTTTTGGGTAGACGTTCCATTTTTGGGTAGAAGTCTCCAGGATACAAATGAGGTATTACAATTGATTCCGTCATGTGCTGTATGATGTTATGCAGTAGCGCTTGACGGAATAAATGATAATACCTCACTTGCATCCTTGGACTTCTATATGGAATGTCTACCAATTTTTGTGGGATCAAATGACCTTTTTGAAGTGAAATTTCTCAAAACTGGTGCATTGTGGGATGGACTCAATACACCCTCTGACTAAGAACACACTTCTAGTAAGAGTTTGTGCTCCTTGGCCATACATGTGGTGGATCTCATCTGTCAAAAAGAAGTTGCATTGCAGCTAGGATCCAATTTCACATATACAGGCATGCACACAAACACACATGCACGCACACACACACACACACACAAACCTGAGACGAATATACCAATGCAGAGATCGGAAGCAAGCCTCCTATCTTTTGTTATCAGCTCAACCGTATCGTACTGTGTGTGTTACGCGTGGTACGGAGTTCACTGCATGCAGCGCTGTGCAAGCTGTGTACCATAGATAAGAAGCGAAGCGTAGATCGGAAACTTGCGCAAATTTGCGATGCCAAACGCACCTGTTTGTTCCATGACGCAGAGTGTGACGCGATGCTATTCTGCCCGTGTTAAACCACCTAATGAATTATTCAGTGTGTACCAAAAAGTACACACTGAATTATGCGTGAGATGAACGCGTCAAAGCAAAACTGACGCTGCGCTCAGTCTGTGTTCAAGCCACGCGGGTACGCTACTCATGGATTGCAGCTGTTGCCACATTTGCAAGCGAATGTGCGATATTAAATCGGTTGTTTTTGTATTTAAGAATTAGGTTATTTATACGTTATTTATTGTTTGTTTGATGATACAATTGTTGTTAGAACCCGATACTACTCTGATATTTCCTTCTATAAATCCATAAAGTATAAATTTATGGAAGTCTTATAGGTGATGTTCCGATTTTCACTGGAAAGTATAGGCCTAGGTTTGCGTTTAATTTGGCTATTATCCTGGCTATGCCAAAATCGTGTAAAATCAGTCGTTTTTAGACCAAGTATCAATTTTGGCTATTTTTTAAAGAAAATTTGTAAAAACTTTTGTTTGCAAAATATAATAACAAGATAATGGTAAGCATCTGTCTCTCCTTTTTTCTCAAGTAGGGACATAGGGCAAACTGGCACACGATTTAGTTTTTTTTTAATCGGTAGGATTATAGCCAAATCCGTTGGTATGTACATTTTAACCCAATCATATCATTTTCAAAAATTTGACCCTGTAATTCTATCTCTTTGCCCGTGAAGCCTTGAACTCTTTCAAAGCTCATAAAATGTTTTCCCTCCTTTCCCCAAAGAAGGTTTTAGATAGTGGATTTTTGGTGGATGTGCTGTTCCAGTGCAAAAATCAGATCTTTGCCATTTTCCTGCTCAAAAAACAACGACTAATACGCTATAAATTGGGGGCGTCAAAAAAACTACAAATAAAATAAAAGTATAAGTTTTGTCCTCTTGGTCATACCCGTACTATATACTAAATTCAATTTTTATCCTGAAGTTCAAATATATAGTTCAGTCCAGGCCGCTTTATCGTTCAAAAACATACAAAGCACCGAGCAGAATGAGCCTTCTGAGCATTTTTTTGTCCAAAGAGGCCTTAATGATCAGGAGGAATTTTTTTGAGAACACAAATTTCTCATAATTGCACTTGAGGGTTGTAGACCACCTACCGAAAATGTTTCCAAGGTTATTGGACAAGCA
Source organism: Ophioderma brevispina (assembly GCA_023653785.1). NCBI lineage: Eukaryota > Metazoa > Echinodermata > Ophiuroidea > Amphilepidida > Ophiodermatidae > Ophioderma > Ophioderma brevispina. The sequence goes on from JAMKCH010001581.1 coordinate 19,988, forward strand.
GGTGCAACCGACGAATAGCAAATTTTGTAAGCATTCCAAATCTGAAAAAAAACGGGTTCGAAAAAATCGAGGGCGCTTCTTTCTGCCAATGTCCTAGTGTCTCTTTAAATACACTAATTAGTGTGCATTCAGAAGAATCAAATGGTGCTACTGAAATTTAAATGATAAGTCTGTAGAATTCTCATGGATTATTTTTCCATACTGAAAATTGGAGAAAGAAGCAACTACAGTCTTAGCTAGCTTAATATACATCTTAATCGATTACGTCTCTAAAAATAATAATGGTTTATGGGGTGCTTAGAAAGTAAGGGACACTGGTTTGATCATGTTTAAGTCCCAAACATTTTAGAATTTTTGAACATAAGAACTATTTAAAATATAAGTTAAAAATTTTCTTGGCCATACTTTCTAAACACTCATTTACAGTTTAGTGTCTGTATGAGTAAAATGGATAAAATATACGATTTTGTCATTATTAGGATTGCTTTTGATCTTATCACTTGTAGGGTATGTAAAAGGAGGATGGCCCTATTTAAGTTTATAGAATGTCCTTCACCCGAAACCCCCTTCTGTAAATTTCAGCACCGATATTTCAATCGCGTTTTGAGTGAGATCTAAAACATTATTTTGTAAACCCTGTAATGATTTTATTCACACGTTCCAACCAATAAATCGTAACCTTCGCAGGTTGAAATGAGAAAAATATTAGCTTCTCAGGTACCAAACTTTGGCCACGTCAGTAAAATCTGTGGTCTGGGGACGAGGCTAATTAGGCGACGGTCCTTTAAAATAACTAAACGTGCAATAGGTCTATATAAATTTGGTGATTTTTTTCTTAATTTTTAGATTTAGGAAATATCTGATTATGGCTTCAACTGGTGCGGTTATAGACTCTAGAGATGGGAATAGGGGGAAAAACCCCCCCCAAGCACATACCCGTACGGTACTCTGTCCTGTGTCAGTTCCCTCCATCACCCTGGGCTCAACCATCCCCGGGCATCCATCCCACAAGTTAAAAAAAGATTATAAAGTAAGGTTTACATTAACAAATTGTTTATATAACAAATTAAAATTATATGAATTATTTTTGTTATATAAACTACGACCTCTTATTAAACCAAAAAGGCTGTATTCGTGGGACTATAACCCATATTTAATATCATCTGTATTGCAGCTGGCAACACGTTTATTTGTTTCCCGACCGCACCCCCACATTTTACGCTTTCTTGAACGTTTTTTTAGGCGTGCATTTGTGCGTAGGGCTACTTGCTTACTCAGTACGTCCACGCGAGTTCGAACCAACACAATTATCTGGCTTCGCTGTGTACATCAAATGCGCGGAGTGTCTCCCTTCTAGCGCCTTTGGCACTAATAATATTTCTGTGCTTTGTACTTAAAATGGCGTCTTTCTAATGGGGAGATCGCAGCTTCGTATCGAACAAAAATAATCTTCAAATTGTGCCGTATTTAGTCATCTGATTCTAATTTTAATATCGGTAAGTGCATATATACTCATATTTCTATAACGAGCACCAATTTGCTTGATTTAAAATGTAGTAATGTTAAAAGCCTTATTAAAGACACAGAATCTGAGGTCATTGTAAACGATCGCCGTGTTACACAATGTACATACTATTGGTACAAAAGTTACCGAATTGAAGCAAATTTACCATTTTTGAAATAAAGTATCACATTACTGTGCGTCAATCTACATAAATCTGAAGCATGGAAAGTGTGTTTTTCTTTTTACAAATGTTTTTTTACATACACCAAATTAGGACACAAGCATGGTTTTATATGAAGTTACTTTTTTCACAAGTGGACATTTTGTCTAAAAAAAGGTCCTTTTTGCCTATTTTGCAATTTCCATTTAATGCAAAGACATTTAATCAAAGTCATTGATGAAATTTGTCCCGAATTCACAAATCTTATCTGTAAATTGTAATACAATCTACCTTTCAGTATGTTTTTATATCATAATCAAATTAGCTCTTAGCATTCTTATGGCATGACATTTGTGTTCACTTTTTATCTGAAAACCTGTGAAATTGGGCAAAAATCTAAAATTGGCTGAAATTAACCTTTTTGTTGACAAAATTCTGCTTTAGTCCACGTCAATCTGTAACATGGTACAGGTATCTTTATTTTTGCAATGCGTTTCTAAATGTAACAAATTCTGTTTTTAATTTTTAAAAGCTCTTGACCTGTTTTCAAAGTAATCAAGTTCACTATTGCTTCAAAGGGCCTTTTTTATTTAACCTATGTTGCAATTTTCCGTTTATAACGAAAGACATTTTTCAAAGCAGCTCTCTAACGAAATTTTGCAAAAATTCACATAAACCAGCCTATCTTTCTTTGTATATTTTTTAATCAAAATCAAATTAACCCCTTAAATTTGTATGGCATGATCACATTAATGCTCACTTTTTAACTGAAACCTGTGAAATTGGGCAAAAATCTAAAATTGGCTGAAATTAACCTTTTTGTTGACAAAATTCTGCTTTAGTCCACGTCAATCTGTAACATGGTACAGGTATCTTTATTTTTGCAATGCTTTTCTAATGTAACAAATTAGGTGACAAACATGTTTTGATAAGGATGATACTTTTCACAAAGTGGCAATTTTGTCGGGAAAAAGGGCCTTTTTTGCCTATTTTGCAATTTCCAGTTTATAACGAAAGACATTTTTCAAAGCAGCTCTCTAACGAAATTTTGCAAAAATTCACATAAACCAGCCTATCTTTCTTTGTATATTTTTTAATCAAAATCAAATTAACCCCTTAAATTTGTATGGCATGATCACATTAATGCTCACTTTTTAACTGAAACCTGTGAAATTGGGCAAAAATCTAAAATTGGCTGAAATTAACCTTTTTGTTGACAAAATTCTGCTTTAGTCCACGTCAATCTGTAACATGGTACAGGTATCTTTATTTTTGCAATGCTTTTCTAATGTAACAAATTAGGTGACAAACATGTTTTGATAAGGATGATACTTTTCACAAAGTGGCATTTTGTTTCTAAAAAAAGGGCCTTTTTCCCAAATCCAGTTAACGGACAAATGTATTTTTCGAACAGAGACAAAATGGTGCACACATTTACAGAATTTGAATTTTAATTCAGCCTACATCACACAAATATCACGGGTAGAATTTCGTAGCAGAGTACAAGAATCAGTCTTGATTCTCAAAAATTAATTTTGCGGTAATCATCTAATTCTCTATGTGAGAATCAACATTGATTTCCGCATATCAATTTACGAGAATCTTGGGCAGAATTCGATGCTCCCGGATTCTCGCCGAAATTCTCGCCTGCTATAATGGTACCATGTTATTCTTTCCTGTAATGTTTTTCAATTGAGTTTTTAACAGTTTTTTATGGCAAGACTTTATTTGTGTTTCACTTTTTATCTGAAAATCTGTGGAACTCAAAGCAAAAATCCAAAGTTTGCTGAAATTAACTTTTTTTTGCATGACAAATTCTGCCAAAATGTTATATAATGTCGGTACCGTCGCCACCCACAGTAACTATGTCCATTAAAATCGGAGCATTATAGTCCATTAAATCAGAAGCATGGTACCTAAGAATTTTTTGTTATTACTAATTATATATTGATTTTGCCCTATAAGTTCTAAAAGTAATACTATACTCCACGTACCTTCCTTGAGTCAGTGAGTGAGTGGTGAGTGGAGTGAGTGAGTGAGCAAAAGGTTTATTCGCACTCTGCTACATCTTCAGGGAAGATCCACTTCAAGTATTCGCCAGGCCTACAGTCGTGCTGCGATGTGGCGCGCAGAACATGATCTCGAGTACGTTTGTGGTGCTTTACGAACCCTTCTGTTTATCCTACGTGTAGAAGGTGCCATCACTCAACTTGATCTGCGTTTTGCAGGACGAAGCGACATTCGTTCAGCTTTCATAAATGGGAATTCCTCCAATTTACTGGAACATCAGGCTTTCTACTACCAGACCAACGAAAATGACTTTGGTGCACGTCAGCGAGTGAAGGTGAGCGATGTTTCTCCAACCTCAAACCCCACATCAAGAGGGGACTGACCATTGGCCTGGTGGGGGCAGACTGGGTGCTCTTGCAAATTTTTGGGACGCCTATGGATCGAACGTAGATTCGCGGAATGAGATTCCTGTGGCTCCATCTAATCAATGCGTGAGTGATTGAGTGAGTATTAAAAGTTAACGACAACTCAAACACAATTGTGTGTTAATACAATCGTGCTCATTACATTTTGTTCATTTAACATTAAATATAAAAAACACGCAATATTAAAACTTCATTTCAATTCAACTTACAATCAACAATTACAAAAGGATACACATCATACAGTGATAGAACCCGATCATCACCTATCCATGTATAAAACAAGATAACCAACTAAGTGTCAAAGATACCGTATTAAAATTAAAAACATGCATCAATAAAACAAGTCAAAAGATCTACATGATAAATTTATAACGACTACACATCAAGACCGATGACAAGGCATCATTCATCCATTTACCAAGCCAAAACCATTCAACTTTCAATACAGATAATCGACAATCACATCATAAATGCAACATGAGATCCCCTTTACACAGACCAAATAATTGTCTCATACATGTACATTTTATAAATGGCTCCATACACTTGGGCATTATGCCCAACTGATAGATTTTAAATTACATCAACATTATACAGTCGAAACCCTAATACATGCTACTATTACCTATTACAAAAAAAAAATAAATAGGTGGTCTTACATATGTACAAATGTCATTGATAAATTGTTTGTTGTTTCATGGTTAATTGATTTTAAGCACATGTCTTAAACGAGTAATACAACAGAACATCTTAGTAATACAATTACACAGTCGAAATCATACATATTTATAATATAACTCCTAATTTTAACCTACAACCCGTCTGTTCAATAACAGACGAGTTGCCCCTTTTAGTCGCCTTTTACGCATGCAGGGTAACACATCGGGCCAATTCTTAACCCCGACCCGCAGGGGGTCCCCATTTAGTCCCTTTTACAATTTACCGACATCATGGAACCCAGCGGGGCCCAATTCCTAAACCCCGAACACCGCATGGGGTTGAAGTCAGTGAAGTCACAGTGTTCTGGCAAGTGTTTTGCATGTATATTTCACACTGTCTTTATACACGCGTTTGCGTACGCTAGCATTTTGATTTCAACGCTTGCATTTAGCTGCGATTATTGCATTACACACTGATGTCACCGATAAGATAAAAATACTAATACTGCAAAGAAGAAGTGTGGTTTTCTTAAAAGTCCTTGTGTAAGTCATGTTGGCAAATGAAGCTAGCTTTTCTTATTTACATTGTATAGCTGCCTTACATTGTTACCAAGGAATTACCATTTACACTACATCTGAATTAGACCCAATGCATGTGAATTTGGGGTTTGTTCTTGGTTTGAACTTCAGATTTCATTTTTGTTCCAAATTTGTTTTCCTTTTTATGGAATTAATCCATTTCATTGGGGAAAAATGTGGAACAAATTGACTTCTGGAAAATAAACCTCGAACGGCATATTATATTCCTATATTGAGTACTAGAAATCTTCAAAATAACTTTTTGATATTTTAAAAATCACCATCTTTTTTTCATGTTTACTATACACTTATTAACGAAGAATAAGCAGAAAAGTAGCTTAGGCTACTTACCATGGCAAATCAAAAATATCTGGGTACCGTCGTCCGTCTGACTATAGTGACGTAATATCTTCACGCAGGCTTAATGTGCATATTGCAGTAAACTGCAGTTATAATCGTGGCGAGCGTTAAAATTGGCGTGCATGAACTCCTGCACAATGCTGCGTGAAAGCTATACATCACTCCTTAGTTTCAGGCCGGACGAGTATATCTTTATTACAGATGAAATAGAGTTGTATATTCAAAAATACATATTGTAAGAGCTGTAATAAGTCCTTCTGTTTACTTACATCATAAAATACATGTACAATGTTACTGCAGTCACATGCTGTCATAAACCCATTACTCCACATAAATTTAAAATGGATCAAGAGTTTTGAATTTTCTTTTACATTTAAGTCCATTCGCTCCCTATACATGTACAACAGCAACACAGTATTTTTGCAACTGAAATGTAAACCATTGACCGTTAAAGCACATGTGCCGTTTATGGAATAGGATGTTTTGCTTTCAGGGTCTTTACATCACTGTAAGGCTCCAATTTTAAAGGAATTCATTTGTTTTAGCTCCTTGCGCAGTGCTTATTCTACAAGAATAATGTTTTTGTTTTCTTTTCGTTTCTTTTGAATCATTTTCCTGCCTACTTTGGTTACGGCAAACCACGCACTTTTGAAAATAGTGACAGTATATGTTGTAAAATGACCCACTAAAATCTATTCTCATCACCTGGCAAATATTTTTTGTCCCATGACAATTTTAGGAGTTCATAGTCATTAAGGTTGGTGCATTCAATGCCAAAGTATTGGAATCCAGATTATTGAGCTAATATTTTTTTGTTTTTGCACGTAGCCAACTCTCACTTGAAACCAAATCATCAAATAAAACTTAATGTAACTTGTGCTTTCAGTCCACCTCAATTAATTTGTGCAGCCAAACCGAACCATTCTTTTTTCTTGATGTCCTCATTTTCTTCCAACTTGCTTATAAAGTTCCATCAGTCGTTCACATTTTGTTCTTCTCTTCTCCTCCATAGCATTTTTTTCAGTGCGTGAATTAAATACCACACTCAACAATGTAATATAAATTGTTGATCATTAGTCGAGATTGCTTTTCATAAATCTGACTGTACTGTTGAATATCCATTAGTTCATTCTGTCTTTGAAAATAAGCTGTAGTGAAATTTGTAAGGAATTGTTGGTTGAATAATCTTAATAAATGGGTGTGGAATATACGAGGTGAGATTGCAGCAATGATTTTACCAATACCACTAACAAATGTGATACTGATAACGCAACTGATGATTTTGTCAACAGTTTATCAACTTCCAGTGACGGGCATGCAAAAGTACCAGAGGGTTAATTAAAAATGTGGTAAAAAAAAAAAAGAAAACACCAATCCGTGCCATAAGCAGTCAATCCACATGATTGCCCGAAACATGTTGTCCAGCAGAAAAATTTGCAGGGAATGGAACTGGTCATTTTTAATATTCCCGCCCATCTTTGTAATTGACGGCACTCTTTCTCTGCGGCGATTGAATTGGAAGAGGATTTGGTGGAATAGCTTGTACATTAATGTGCTTCTGATGTCTGCTGTAGTTTTCTTGATTTGATTCGCATGAGCTTAAAGAAATAAAAAAAAAATTAATAAAGGTAATAAAAGACCTGTGTATCCTACACATTGTGAAGTATGAGGTGACTACGTAGACGGTATCCATTATAGGCTTACACTGCAGGGTCAGTTGAACTGAAAGGCAATTGGGAAATTGGGGGGAATTTTGACCTTCAAGATACAAGACATATGTAAGAAATAAGGGAAATTTGGTTCCTGGAAAATATATTTTTTACGGGGATTCTGTAACCTGACCCATCTAAAACAACTTTGGTTTCTGACAAACTTTTGAATCAAAACCATTCATGGAATAAATTGACCCACTTGCTATTCTCATCACCTGGCAATAGTTTGTCCCATGACAATTTTAGGAGTTCATAGTCAGTAAGTTGTGCATGCAAATGCACCAAAGTATTGGAATCCAGATTATTGAGCTGAATAATTGCACGTAGCCAACGCTCAACTTGAACCATCATCAAATAAAACTTGTACTTTGGTGCTTTCAGTCCACCTCAATTTAATTTGTGCAGCCAAACCGAGACCAATTCATTTTTCTTGATGTCCTCATTTTCTTCCAACTTGCTTAAAAGTTCCATCAGTCGTTCACATTTTGTTCTTCTCCTCCAATAGCATTTTTTCAGTGCGTGAATTAAATACCCAGAAATGTAATATAAAACTTGTTGATCATTAGTCGAGATTGCTTTCATATCTGACTGTCTTTGAATATCCATTAGTTCATTCTGTCTTTGAAAATAAGCTGTAGTGAAATTTGTAAGGAATTGTTGGGTGAATAATCTTAAAAATGGGTGTGGAATATACGAGGTGAGATTGTCAGCAATGATTTTACCAATACCACTAACAAATGTGATACTGATACGCAACTGATGAATTTTGGTCAACAGTTTATCAACTTCCAGTGACGGGCATGCAAAAAGTACACAGAGGTGGTTAATTAAAAATGTGTAAAAAAAGTCAAATCCGTGCTCAGTAATCCACATGATATGCCCGAAACATGTTGTCCAGCAGAAAAATTTGGCAGGGAATGGAACTGGTCATTTTTAATATTCTCCAGCGCATCCTTTGTAATTGACGGCAACTCTTTCTCTGCGGCAGTTGTAAGTGGAAGAGGATTTGGTGGAATAGCTTGTACATTACATGTAGCTGCTGATTCTGCTGTAGTTTTCTTGATTTGATTCGCATGAGCTGAAAGAAAGAAAAAAAAAATTAATAAAGGTAATAAAAGACCTGTGTATCCTACACAGTGTGAAGTATGAAGTGACGACGTAGACGTTATACAATGTAGGCTTACACTGCATGGTCACGTTGAACTGAAAGGCAATTGGGAAATTTGGGGGGGAATTTTGACCTTCAAGATACAAGAAATATGTAAGAAATAAGGGAAATTTGGTTCCTGGAAAATATATTTTTTACGGGGAGTTTCTGTAACCTGACCCATCTAAAACACTTTTTTTTCTGACACACTTTTGAAATCAGAAACCATTCATGGAATAAATTGCATGCTTATTCCGTTAAGGTTTTCGAATTCAGAAGTGTGTCAGAAAAAAAGTGTCATATGGGTCAGGTTACAGAAACTCCCATATTTACGGCCCTGGCAATTGGGAGCAGTTTAGGCACATGAAAGTCAATTCTGAGCTTATCGTTACCCGCCCGCATCGCTTTTTGGAGACTAGAAGTACCTGTGTAAAAAAAATTCAAGATTGCCAAAAAAATTCATCATTTTCATAATATCGTCATTTTCAACAAGTTTAGTAATTGGTAATTTTAGTAATTTTTTCTGCGGCCCTACCATTCAAGAAAATTTCTTCGGCGCATTTATTTCCATTTTGCACACATTTTACATGTAGGTCAAATTCAATAATGAAATCTGATGAAATAATGAAAAATTCACCCCATCAACCAGGGAAAACAAAGTAACGATTAACTCAGAATTGACTTTCATGGGCCTTGCATGCAATCACTTCACACTTCAGACCGGTATCAGTATCAATATCATGAACAGATCACCATTTTTGTTAACAACATAAAGGAAGGTGCACTTGATCGAATCCTTTAATTTCAAAACTTTCCAAATTGAACAAACAGGTTTACAGTTGTACCCCTGTGAATTCTGCAACCGTAACACAAGTCACCAATAAAGAAATTCAGATTGCCTCAAAATAATTGATGGAAGTACATATGATGGAACTCTTGCTGGGTTGGAAATGAAATATATCCCATCTAAGTGACTCATAACAAACTGACCGAATTATATTAAAAAACAAACAAAAAAATACCAACCAACCTTTTAAATCAGGTCTATCATGTTTTTTAATAACATGCCCACGGAAACCAGATGTTGACGCATACTGATTTCCGCAAACTGGACACCGGTATCTAGCTGCTTTAAGTGGGATATTTTCCTTTCCAGTTGAACACGGGACTGACTCGGCAGGTTTACTTGACAAAAAATCCTCATTGGGCTCATCATCGCTGCTTTGCCATGCACTCACGTACTGGGCCCAAAAGTTCACTTTCCTCGCCGTCTGTCCAATTGTTTTCACCATGAAAGTAATCCAAATCGTCCCAGTGTGCGAAATCGTCGGACATTATCGGCCTAAAATATGGGTTTAATATGAAGTTGAATTTAGGTTTACTATGCGATAGAAATGGGTTTACTTGTGGACCCTGTCAGCGAACCAACATGACTAGGGTCAAATTAAAAAAAAAAAATGACTGTCAGATATACGTATGCGCATTGTGCTGTATTTGCCGGTGAAACGGAAGTAAATGGCGATGCTCACGGTGAATCGGGACGGATTAGCATAATAATGCCGTACACAGTCTGCACGCTATGTGAATGAAAAGACGCTGTTGCTTCGATCTCTTGTGGGTATATTGTCTCGCACAAACACACAGCATGCCACGCACACCGCACATGTGCCACACCAAAAACACCACATCCTTGTCAATCATGCAGTATCTTACGAAATACACCTTAAAGTGAGATTTTTGAGGATACGGATTTCTCTCAAATTGCACTGAATCGGTTGCAGACCACCTGTCGAGAACATTTTGAAGGTTTATGGAAAAATAAGTACAAAAGGAAAACTGAACTACAAAACTGGTTTGAACTGTTGCTATCGTAATCATCCCATAGAAAACCATATTTGAACTTCTGGGGCATGACAGAAAAAATACTATATCATCATCTTATTAACACAAAGGACCGCTATTCGGCTATTCATTCCAGTTGTTATATGTTACATGGTAAGCATTCCCAAATATGCAAAGAAAAAGGGGTTCGACAAAAATGGCGAGGGGGGCTTCTCTTACCAGAATGTCCTCTGTCTTTAAAGGCCATATTATGAAAGTATAGGCAAGCTGTCAGAACATGTTGATTTTTTTCATCACACACTTTCCCTCAGAATTTAACACATCCAGGCTGATAGGTGCTATTTCAGAAATTGGTGCTTATGTTAGGGACAGATCCAGAAATCTCAGGGGGGACGTGGCACCCATCACTCTTCATTTGCCGACAGAATTTAGACCCTACATTTTCCTCAATAGGTTGCAATCTGAAGGGGCTGTGATTGCGACACCTTTAATTTTTTTCAAGACGAAACAAACACAACAAAGTAACATACAGATAACCTATAGTACTAGTGCTGCAGTTTAGTGTAGCAATTAAAAATCACAGTTGTAACAAAAACCACATTCACCTTGATACTAATCTTAAGCAAATTGGCCATTTTTGAACCCGCCCCCCAATTTCAAAATGTGATATTTTCCGCACAGTTATGTTGGTAAGTCTAGGAAACTATACCTGCGAACGGGAATGCTAAAAAAACCAATGGTACTTTATCACAAAAATGAGTAAAAAGCGATTTTGTAATTAAGATTGGGATCCAGATGGACCTTAAAACAAGCAGAGCTGGAAATGCTACGTTTATGTCCGTTCCATGATGAATAGTTACCATCTCCGCGAAATAACCTCTAACTGTGACTTGCCCGAACTATTAAAACAAACAGGATGAGCGAGACACGTACATGGCGCTCATTTCCGGATATATCACATTGTAAGGCCGTTTCCAGCAGCCGTGAATTATTACGCGCGGATCCCGATACCTAATATTTAGTACAAAATTCCTTCGTTGGTGACAATAGAAAATTTTCGCCACGCTTAACCATCAGGTATAGGTACATTTACTAGCCAATACCCCATGCAACCGTGTGAAAAATCTCCAAAATTTTCGAAAAATTGGGGCGCGCCTTCAAAAAAATTGCTAATATTGCTTTAAAAGAAAGCAGCGCCCCTCACTGCTGCAGCGGCGGATGGATGCCAACAGTAAAAGTCGGCATCGCCTGTGCTCCGACCTATGCTCTGCAAAATTATGAGGGATGTGTGCCGGTGTGCCCCCAAAAAAAAATCCATCCTGAGTGGATTTCTGGGATAGGGCTAGTCACGTAACAATTTACAACCATACACCAGAAATGCTACCGGACACTTTTGTACTGGATTTACCACCCTTTTTGAGATTGGTCCACTTGTATAGTTCTCAAACACACAGCAAAACAAAATTCCTACAATGATGTGACTAAAAAACCACAAAAAAAAACCAAACAACAAAAATTAAAAAAAAAAAAATTACAGAATTATTCCCTATGTACATTATTAGATTGGACGATATTGTGGAGTTGAAACCGCTTCTGGTTCAGCGTTCGTACTGTTAGTTATCTGAAAAAAGAGTGTCATAAATTAAAGATTAAGTAACTGCCCATCCAACAAGTCCGGCGCGATCTATGGAGGGGGCGCGCACCTCCGTGAATTCTGCAAAATCCCCGTTCAACACCCCATACCCCTCCAACCCACCCAACACCCCCTAACAACACAAACCGCAATGAACGCCCACTCCGCAACAACCCCACACACCTTGCAACACCCCACCAATCCTCAACGCCCCCCCCTCCCCAACACCCCGCAGCCACCTCAAATCTCCTCCCCAACCCATCTCAACACCCACACCAACCCTCCTCAAACAACCCGAAGCCCCCCCCTCCCCACACCACCGCAATACCCCACACCCCCTCCCCCAACCCCTCAATAACCCCCACACCCGCAACACCCACCCCCCCGCCCCACCAACACCCCTCCACACCCCACCCCCTCCCCCACTACCCCTCACCAACCCCATCCCACTACCCAACACCCCCCCCTCAACATAAACACCCCACCCACACCCCACTCCCAACCACACCCCACGCCCCCACCCACCCCTCCACACCCCAGCCGCTCCTCAAAACCCACCCCCCCGCAACACTCTCCCCCCCCACACCCCGCAAAATCCCCTTTAATTGGCCACATGCACTTTGACCTAACTTAGATTTCACACAAAAGATGTTATGGCAACTAGTCTTTCATTAAGCAAAGGAATTTTGCGTATCCGATGTACGTTGCGCGATACACATCCTTAGGCATATTTAATTATCTCATTGCATACCTAATCCGCAAATATCACAGATACTTACAAATGGCAAAAAAGGATGCGGCCCCAATACAAGGCTTTCATGCAGTGAAGGAATTATTGTGTATCCGAGGTACCGTTCAACATATAGCCATTACGCAGATTTATGCATCTTAATTATTTTTCTTTGCATACCTAATTAACCCACAATACGCTCCAAATCTATCAGTTGAGAAACTCTTCAACGCGCTTCCTTACACCAGACACCATCATCAAATGCCTTACGGAACTCAAAATAACTTATACACAAGCTTTTTTCCTTAAATTATCAATTAGACACTTTAAAATTAGTATATTTTCACGCGCAAGAATGCCACTTTTGACCCAATTAGGATTCCCCCCCAAGATTCATGGCAAGTATCTTCAATGCAGCAAGGAATTTTTGCCTATCCAATGGTACTCGTTTCAATATACAGTAATTATCAATATTTAATTGCTCATTTGCATACCTAAGCCGCATGTTCACATATTTCAAATTGCAAAAAAAGAATCGCACCAATTAAGCTTTCTTGCAGTGAAGGAATTTCCGTATCCAATGTACCGTTTCAAAATATAGGCATTACCTGATTTGAATAATTAATTACTCATTTGCATACTTCATTTGCACGACATACGCCCGAAATATAATCAGTTTGAGAACTCTACAGCCCACTTCCTTCCACGAAGTTACATCCATACGCCTTACCGACAACTCCAGAAACTTTACACAAGCCTTGCAGGGAAAATTTTCGTTATTATGCAAATTAGATACTAATCTAGCATATTTTATGCCAAACATCTAATCAGGTTCGAGAACTCTTGGACCGCTTTCTTTCCACCACCAATTACAACACATCACATCGTAGCCCTTACGGACTCCAGATAAATCTACACAGCAGTGAACCGGCCTCCGAGGCAGGAACAGCTGACAGACACCGATGGCCCATGACAGACAGACAACAGACAGAACAGTGATTACTAAGAAGTCTCCTCTGCGAACAAAGTTCACGCGATACAAAAAGCAAAATATTACATCATTGTGCTATTACCATGCCAATTGTTTAAAAAATAAATAAAGTGATTGTACAGGAGTTCCTTTCAGTATATTTGAATACTTTCCCCCTTTTCTTTGCTAACTTTTTCTTTTCTGTGGAAATCATCAGCTGTGTCTCACTTACAGAATTTCTGCAGTTGAGGTTGAATTTACCTCGGAGAACCAAAATGTAGTTGTTACGAGAGTAATATTTGCTGCAGTGGTGGAAGTAGATGGACGGTCAGTGGATGGACCCTCTTTGAACCCGTGGAGGATCAGGTTATTAAAATTCCACCTCAAAAACCTAAAAAATACTGCTAGCACTTGGACAACAGCGTTTAAAATACCATTTTCTAGGGTGAAATTTTGGTGTAGAAACGGAATCTAAGAAAAATGCATAATTATTAACTTGAAATTTTTCCCATAGCACTTTACAGGCATATTTCTTGTTCTTTCTGCCCGAAGTCCTCAAATTTGAGCAAAAATATCGGTCGCAAAAAAAATAAGTCCTTTCAAAACTGGGACGCTCAGGGCTAACAAATATAAACTTGCTCTAGAGGGAGGTCTTGGCTATAGCAATTTCTATTTGTTTTTTTTTTAGCCCTTAAACCTCACATTTTTGAAGGACTTATTTTTTTGCGAAGCCTTTAATTTTTTTTTCCACGCCCTCCAATGTAGGGGTAGGGGTAACATAATTACTACTTTATTTTTTTCAGTACCTTCAATTTAGTCCAAGTTGATATCATATTAGCTAGAAAACTGAACAAAAGACACAAGATCATCTACCATAGCTCATCTACCATTTGAGGAGTAGCTTTTTCAATCACAAAATTGGGGCGAAAATTGCATTTTGTCCCAAATCATTGTCACCCTGACCGCCGTACTTTCTAACCCGTTACAAAATAAAGACAGATTTGATCCCATTTAAATTGTTTTGAATATTACAAATGTACCCCTGTCACATTATTAGCATAACGAATTAGTCACTACTACTAGTAGTTTTCATGTTCATACACCCCGGAATTAGCAAGTCCCAAATTTTGTCAATCACCCAAAACACCGGCCATTTTTGGCTTAAAATTGGCCAAAAACTGAATTTTTCCAAAATCGGTGAAAAATCTGTGGTTTTCCGTGCCAAAATCTTAAAATATATGACTTTTACCCTTAGAAACATTTAAGTAATCAAGAAGTTTGACTGTTTTCACACCCCTAAATATTTTTTTCACACCCGTGTCCGCCAACCGTAAGTCAAAGCCTTGAACACTGTCTTAGGCTGGTTTTCTGAAAGGGAGTTTGACTTTAGTCCCCACGGGTTTAAACCAGGGTTAGTCCTACAAGAGTAGATCTTTTCCCTTTCAAATACTCTAAAAATGTGCTTTGCCCACCTGTACATTTAACTTTCCACAGTATTTTAAAAGGAAAAGGTCCACTCCTTTAGGACTAACCCCTGGTTTAAAATCCGGGACTAAATTAGTAATTCCCTTTCAGAATACCAACCTTAAATTATTAACATGTAAAGGTCTCAATATGCTAATGACATTTTAAGACAGACATAACACATACTACATTCACGCATATATCGCTACATTGCACCTACCATGTGTTTTCAGATTTAATATACAAAAAGCGTTCAAACTTCATCTTGACGATCACGTGCATACTTGAAGGAGCACGTATGCATTGGGACGTAATCGATTTTCCAGTTTACCAAGCATGACGTGTGATCCAAAGATCACAGCTACAAGTTCTACTCTCATTATACTGTACTGACCCTATCTAGTTCCCACCTGTTTTTTAACAACCACTGAATTATAGTGTGGGTTGGTGTGTATTTTCCCGTAGGATTTTCATGCTAAAATTTGAATTTTATTACTGTTTGGGTTTTCATAGGGCCTAAACTGTCAGAAAATGATGGGGTGCAAATTTAATTTTCGGACTGATGCCCCCTCCTGGCAAGGGGGGAAATGTTAGTACAGGGAAAAATTTAAAATCAAGTCAAATTGTGTTTTGATGTATACTAAGGCGTTCCCTCTCCCTCAAGAAGGTTTAAAATAATTATATTTGCCTAGTTCCAACCGTTAGAGTTAAAGCAGTATAGCCCCATAATGGTTCATGTCACCCTGGGGGTAAATGCTTCGATGTTGTTGAAAGTGGTGTCAAATGATTCCTTGTGTCATAACTGAACAGAAAATCATTTTAACTGTTTTGGTGATAATCACCATTGCGACTCCAGGGAAATTCTGGTGACCCACTAGGCCATGTAGACCCTTGCTACATTTTGGCTATGTACTTAGCCAACCAATGTCACACACTGTAAATAATACATTTTTGAATCCTGTAGACAATACAAAACAACTTTGCACACACACTTTCAACAAAATCTGAGCATTGGGTTAAATTTTACCCATGAATGACCTGAACCATTACGGGGCTTAGCGCTTAACTAAGGTCGGCACCTAGCACAATATATAACGTTTTTCTCCTAATCCGTATAAGGAGCCGAACATGTTAATGTACATATACCACATTTTGACTCCCAAAACAAACAAAAAAAAAAAAGAATTTTACATTTTTTCCCTATAGTAAACATTTCTCCCTTTGAGGAAGGTGGCAACAGTCCGAAAATTTTGCCCCAATCATTTCTGACTGCCTGGCCCTATTGAATGAAAAACAGCAAGAAAATCAACTTTAGCACCAAAATCCTACGGGACTGTTTCCATTGACATACCAACCCACAATTAGCTTGAATTTATGGGGTGGGATTATAAATGGGATCTCACCCTAACATGAAACACACGAGCATCAACATTTCATTCATCGCCCTTCAGAGCTAAACTTATTCCAGATAATCTTCAGTGTCAAATGAGGTGTGTGATCACAAAAAAAGACCTGTAACAGAACCTAATTAATCTGGTAAAGAAAATCACAAGGAAATACTTCCAAAAAAGTAATGACTATAACCAAAATTGCATGTAATCTATTGCCTTCCACCCAAAAAACTTATGATGGTATTATAATAGGATTTTCTACTATTTTACAGATTCTTTCAAAACTTGGGGTGGGATTATAACCGAGCATGGGACTATACTCGGGTCAGTACGGTAATTCATGCTTATCTCTAGTTGTCATTGAAAAAAGTGAATTCAATGATAATTATTGCCCAGTACTTGTAAATGAGGTATGAAGTTACTCCTATTTCGGAGGGTTTGTGCCCGCCACCAAAACCTCAGAGATTTTGGAGTTTCTGTGGATATGCAGAGACACACATTTTTTAGTTTTTGCATACTATCTGTAGAAACTCCCAAATTTGGAGTACTAAATACTATTAAAGGTGCATTTCGTGATTCCAGCACATTATGTTTTATTAATTGTTCACTAGATATCCTTGAGATAAGCTTATTCCCAAAATTTGAGTCGATCCCGATCTTGCAGTTTTATGTTATGAGCAAATTGCTTGTTTCTCACGGTCCCATAGGTCACTGTGTGTTATTTCTGTCCATTTACAGACAGAAAATATAAAATTGCAAATTTCTTGCAAATACAACCGAATTTGCATGTAAGATTAGGTACACATGGTTTACTAAGGCTACGGTTCAGATGATATAAAAATCTCAACTTGTTTGAGGTAAGTCAGGGGGATGAGGTTGTGGATCACAAAATGCCCCTTTAATTTAAAAAGTGGGCAAAATTTCTGTTTTCAAAATGTTTGAACCCGGCACAAAACTCTGATTTTTGAAGCCTGCATACTATCTGCAGAAACTTCAAAATCCATGGTTTGCAGTGGGTGCAGATACTTCTAAATTGGAGTAATTCATCATGTGTATATGACGTATTAAAGTAGTTCTTTTTCTTTTACCAATCAGAAGTCATTTGACTTTTGTGTGGTGTATACTCATTGTTTTCAAGTCCCATTGAAACCCATCAAATTACATTGATACATTGACTGAACAATTATATGTCCAAGGTGAACTTTCAGGTCAAATGACCCAAGTTGACCTTTGAGCCCATGTCTCATGTAAGGATCTATCCAAGGCTCATTGATTCCCACTTAAATCCAACAAATTATGATAAATTAAAAATCTGTAAACCGCCAATGGCGGTATGGATGGATTGCACTTTTTGTCAGGGGTAAGTGCAGTTTTGGGGTGTTGAATAATATGGGTATTGTACATGTTTAGGTCCATAAGCTCTTCTGCCTGCACTGGAGCACTTGAAGCTATTGGATTGTTGGACCCGATCCTCAACACAGCTCCATAACAGGCAGTTAGAAGGTCATCTAGGAGCCAGTCAAAGGAAAAGGACTAAATTTAAGAATTGTTATTTCCCCACCCCAGTCAGATGCAGAAGAGTACCCCCAAGGTCACGGATCCAACATATTTGGGGAAAACAATATTAGAAATTGTTGACATTTGGATAGATGCAGGGGCCTGAACAACAATTGAAAAAATAGGGACAGCAGTCCCAAACAGGTCGTCCGATTATGTGGTCAAAGAGTAAGACTTAATTATAATTAACTAATTAATGTATAAGCATACCTGGACCTTCCCATCTGTTACCCCACATAAGACCCCCTTGTCCCAATGTAATATGCATACCAAGTCTGAACATAACCCTAACCCCACTCGCTTGGGTTCATTTGTATCAATGTTTTGAATTCATATACCGTGTGTCCCCCAAAAAACGCAACACTTGGTGACAATCACCATAAGTTTTGAACAAAAGCATGTGACTACTTATTATTTGTTTAAGGGGAAATGGAACTGTTTAGCTTATTCCTGAAAGGTTCATAATGGTAGAGTCAATATTTTTTAAGATATGACCCCAACAATCAAGTAACCCGCAGAACCCATTAATTTTTACAAAAATGAGGAGCTGGTAACCACAATACTGGCAATGAATAACACAATGGCAAATACAATATTGATTGCAATCAACATTTACTTGCCCAAATTTCTTGCAGAACAACTTCTACTGGGTCAAATGACTGCATTTACATACTTATTACTTAACTTATAATGATAAAACATTAATTTATTGGTGATAAAATATGTTTCAAGACGGTATAAAACTATGACTAAGTCATAGACAAACTCCACATAAAATGATAAATGCGTTGGGCTGCAACTTGCTTGTTACTGAAAATTATGTTACATAAATGCGTTGGGCTGCAACTTGCTTGTTACTGAAAATAATGTTACATTCTCAACTTTATGAAAGTAAAACCTATGTTTTCAAAACAAAACTCAATAAAATATCAGTATATTCATTCTGCCATTAAATTTTGGGTTAAAATAACTCTTTGTGTACCATCACAAAATGATGATTAGCTCTAATCCAATGCTGTCTTATTTGGACAATACGAAGCGTTTGTTGATCATACATTCCTAATTCGATCTTTTAAGTGTGTTAAAATGCATGTTTTTAGCTGTTATTACCAATGGAAACATTCATATGTTAATATCTGTTGCAGCAGCTTTCTTAAAAAAAGGAAATAGTGGTTGGACTTAGAGATTCATATTGGTGGTTCTGGGCACAAAACGTACAGTGCCGTATTTGTATAGTAAATAGCGCCTCAATTTGGTTAAATGGGTCCTGCAGGTTACTTGATTTCTGGGGTCATATCTTAAAAAATATTGACTCTACCTTTATGAACTTTTCAGGGATATTAGCTAACAGTCCCATCTTACCTTACAACAAAGAATAAGTAGTCACGTGCTTTTGTTTGAAACTTATGGCGCCTGCCACCAAGTGTTGCGTTTTTTTGGACACACGGTACGAATGCTCGAGCGTGTGTGTTTCCTTTATTTCTTTCTTTTTTTCTATTTGTGTGATTTTAAAATTGCATGTGTCTTGTTGTTGTCGTTTGTGTGTGTATGTGTGTGCATGTTTGTGCGCGTGTGGGTGGGTGTGTGTGCATGTGTATGTGTGCATGTGTGTGCATGGGTGTGCGTGTATGTGCGTGTGTGCATGTGTGTGAGTGTGTGCGTGTGTGTGCATGTGTGGGTGTGTGTGGATGTGTGTGTGGTTCACTTTACTTAAATCACTGAATCTTACAAAATCACATTTATGTACAAAAATCTAACAAAATTTCACAAATAGCACACCAGCTGTACATTTTGTGAGATTTTGTGAGATTCAATGGCATTAGGGTTATTAATCACTGCACTAAAAAGCTATACAGTAAGTTGGAAAAAGCCAACCAAAAAGGTGTATACTAGAACAATATGACCCTAAGTGACCCCTGAATGACTTTTAACCCCTCATCTGTTACTCCACATAAGGCCCCTTGACTCAATGTATAAGTGTACCAAGTATGAACTTGATCCATCACTGCACTAAAAGGTTACAGTAAGCTGAAAAAGTGTCACGCAAAAGGTGTATACTAAATGTTTGACATGCACAGACAGACACACGAAACATGCGGACATGAAGTCTTTCTGATTGGATCGGACGACCTAATACTGAGGAATGTCCCTTTAAATGGTAAATGAAGCAACTGCCCTTTCAATGGAAAATTTAAGAAATGGCCCTTTTAATTGGTAAAGAGCCATAGTCCGGGCTCCATAGACGATAACGGAATAAAGTGTGAAACTAATGTTGCGTGAAGAGTCAACTGAATTGAGTGCCCTATTCCTTACCACTGTAGCCGTACTGTGAGTATGCCGGACTATAATTACTTCACACCCGGACCCCTTGGTCTGAAGTCGAGCGCACAGTGAATAGAGCCAAAGAGGAATTCCCCCGTTAGGTCTATTGACACTAACATGCTTATATGGACCATATTTGACTACTAGTATGCTCCTGGAGATATACATAATCTGGAGAAATATGGCAAATATGCTCATGGAGCAGTGGAGAAATATCATAAGTCAAATACGCCTCCAGGAGCATATTTGCCATATATGCTCCTGGACATGTGCATTCAAATTTGACTTAGAATACTTTTCCAGATTTTAAATGCTCCAGGACCCTATTGGACCATATGGTCCAGGAGCATAATTTCGAGTCAAATCACATAGAAGCCCGCGGCGTGTTAATAGCGCCCTCATGCATCTCTCTGGCTGGGATTTTGATAGGCGAAACTTGGTAGCAGTTTCATTTAGAAGTCCCAGGTATGCAAAAGAGCTTTTTGAATAGAATTTCAGTCTCTACAGCACATCTCATTCTAACCCTAACCCTCTTTTGCATGAATGGGACTTCTAAATGAAACCTTTGCCCACTCAGCAGATATATACCATGTTGTTCCTAATAAATGCCCCTGCTCTAATAAATGCCCCCTACGATTTTTGGATCATATGATTTAATGGCCGGGACTGTCGTAATCTGTATCATAATCGCTGTTGTCATCAATGCTTTCAACTAAGTACAAAGTGCTGTTCGTGGATATCATGTGTATAACAACATCTGGACCCCAGTATTCCTTTATAAATTGTGTTAAGTTGATTTTTGCAGGGATTTTTGACTCTCCATTTTTGACTGTAATAAACGCCCCCCCCCCCTTTTGAAAAATGCACTGCCCCAGGGGCGTTTATTAGGAACAATACGATAAGTGCCAATAGGAACGGGAACCACCAAACTTAGCTTGATTCCCGGTAACTTATAAAGTTGCTCATTGCGAAAAATGTTTAAAAATTGAGTAAATTAAAAAATGTTCAAAATTAAAATTTGCGTAAATAACAAAATGTAGGAAAAGAAATTACAAAACGCATGAATGAAAATTAGAAGAAAAAAAATAATAATGTAAAATTTAAAAAAAATGCAAAAAACACAAATTATTAAAAAAAATAAAAAAATACAGAAAAAAATGAAAATTAAGAAAAAGAATAATGGATAAAAATAAAAAATGAATAAAAATATTCATAATTTTTTTAGAAATTACGAAAAAATATATTCGGCATCGTTGGGACACCATAATTTTGATATGACAGATTACATATTTGGTGTGCATACCGGTAGTATTAGTCTTTGGTTTACAGACGGTGTTGTCATAACGGGTGCAATCACGGTCAATCTACATGCAAAAATAAAAGAACAGAAATTTGCCATGCATGCATGCATGCATAACTGAAACAAGCAGCAACTAAACGACAGACTACAGTCACATGTTAAATAGCATAAATAAACACATGCTTGTGTATTTGTGTTGGTGTTTGTTTGTGTTTCTTTATGTAAGTGTCATTTATAATTTTCCTAAGGCATACAGTATTACAATTGTGCCCAATCCTATGATATGACCAAAATGATAAAGTGTAAAAGGCTAAAACACTGCACCATGGTTGATAAAATTGCAGTACGAATATGGAATAAAGGCTTGGACTCCCATTTTTTGTGAGAGCTCTGCTATTTCAATGACTCTCTTATCATCTGACATTAATTTTTAAATTTGAGGTACAAAATTTGTTTCAATTCACATACATGACTTTTACTACAGATGGCCTGTGTTTATATAAGATTGATAATGCCATGCATGGCTTGCCTTTGATGCACCAGTGTGAAAAACTAGAGCACCAATGGTTCAGTGGTTCACACAGCATATGTACAGCATAAGGGGGTATGGGTTATAAATATGATTTTAAAAATGGTTCCATTTAAGAAAATGAGAGAATGTAATGGGGAAATTGTGTAGATTGTAATCTACAAAATGCTTTTAATTCGATCGCAATCGCACATTCGGTTCCTGAGATATTGCTGATCAAAGTGAAGCGGTATATGCGCAAATTTGCCAAATTGAATCATTCTCGGATATTTAATAATGTGAAAAATTTAAAGGGTTATATTTAAGATACTTTAAAAGATATTATTTTTTTGCATTTTATAAGGGTGCTTTTAATGTGAAATATGGAATTTTTTTTCAAATTTCACTTATCATAATTATTAATGACAAAATTATCGAAGTGCATTCATCATCGAGTTATTAATTTTTAAGATAATTTTCTTAAATATTACATGGTGAGAAAATAATAAAATACATAAGAAATCCCTGACAGTGATAATTACATCAAAATGTGGAAAAAATATGAGTATTTATATAATTTCCTTTAAAAAGTTTGGCTACTCTAGCTCATAGAAAAAAGATATGGCTGAATGCACATCCACAAGGACGCTGCTCATTTGATAGTCCCTGTTCGGCGGGGAACAGTACTGTTATATTTTACAGAAACTTGCTGTGAACTACACAATGCCTAAATTTTAATATCTATCCCAAATTAATTTTGACTTACATTTATCCAATCTAGCACGAATTAATATGCAAATTATCAATTCATGGATTTGTGTCAAATTTACAGCCTTGAACTTGTGCATGCATGAAATATACAAGTGTCAGCTTGTCCATACATCCACATAATATACAAGTGTCAACTTGTCATTATAGTAATGTAACACACGCTTTTTTGTCCTGTAAAAATCTCTGCTATTTCCAATGGAAGTTTAGCAGTTTAATGGTGAACCTGTTAAAGTGACAGGAGGAGATTTTTTTGATACAAATTTCTCTCAAATTTCACTGGATTGGTTGTAGACCACCTACCGAGAACGTTTCGAAAGTTTATTAGACAAACAGGTGCAAAAGAAAACCGCAAACCTTGTTTTGAACTTGCCTGCTATCGTAATCGTTCCCCATAGAAAACCATGCTTTGACTTTCTGTCGTGCACGACAGAAACTACTAAATCATCATCTTATTACATAAAGACGGCGTATTCGGCTTATTCACATCAGGTGTGATCTAATACATTGGTAAGCATTCCAAATATGTAAAAAACCGTGGTTCGAGAAAATTTGGGGCGCTTCTTCCTGGAAATCTCATGTCTCTTTAAAATCCTATACGAACATAGTATTATTTTTTTTATGAACACCTGTCATAATAACTTCTACTTTTTTATGAATTAACTTTTGGGTACATAAAATACTCCCTAATGAGTTAATAATATCTTTTAGTATCCATTACTTTGCCTTCTCACATTAACTGTAAGGAATAAGATGAGAATGTGGGTTTGTCTGTTTGTTTGTGTGCATGTGTTTGGAGGCACAAATGCATATGCATGCATGTAGCTAGGTGCATGTACACATGTGTCCTAGGGTGACAAATGGGCAACCAGGGCAAATGGGTGCTTCAGGCTCCTACAAGTTAAATAAATTATAATACAAATTACAATATGATCTTGCAATCTACAAAATGGCAATATAAGGAATGGCATATTGATGAAATTAAAGGTAGATAATCTGATTTTTTGCAATGTTTTCTACCTTACATGGACTGGACACATCACCAAAACAACTGATTTAGATTTTAGGTTTAATTTTTCCAGTGGCTTGGAAGCATAAATGTGTATCACTGACCCATAGAACAGTATGTGTCATTGACCACATTTAGTTTAATTACCTTTTTATTCATAACACTTAAAGGAAAAATGTCCATGCTTGGCTTATAATTTTACTGATACCAAAATATAATACCATCTCAAGGAAAAATCACAAAATTCCTTCTGATGCTAAAATCTCAAATTTTCATGGTTGAAGTGTTTGGGTACATGGCTGCCAATCGGGTCATCCACCTTTAAATGAGTTCATTAAATAAACAAAAGTGTAGGCATAGAAGTGGAAATAGATGAAAATATAAAAGGTGACATAAATTAATGTGTGTTATTAAAAATGGGCAAGAGCAATATTAAAGCGACATTCAGAGATCCGGTGGTGATTATAACCACTTTTTTTTTGTCTCTAGTTCTACAGAAGACCCTGGAGAAGACCACAAAACAAACATTTGTTCAAAATTCCAACTGATTACAAATATTTTGTTTTTATTTTATAAGTATTTCTTTGTATTTCAGTTCCCCATAGGCCACTGTGTTAATTCTCGCTATTTGAAATATGGTGCGCTGCCAGTGGTTGCATCAGAGAGATGATGTTTCCAGATGCACCATGGGAAAAGTTGATATCCAAAGTCTGTGTAATACAACTATTACACATACCGTAAAATGGCCACAAGCACCCAGGCTTGTATACGAGCGATGTCGAAAACCGGATAAGAGAGAAATATTTGACTAGTGCCCTCTAACTGATTCGGTAGGCTTTGCCAAGCACTTTGTGTGAAGTTGTTATCGTCACAAATGATCCCCATCGAATGCCATGTCCTTTATGATTTCCATACAAGCTTTCTTTCCCCATGGGAGAAATACTTAAAGGGATTAGCAGTGATTTGCTAATCCGAACATCGAAAAAATAATCAAAATTCATATTTTTGTATTTTTGTTACTGACATGGATATGCGAACATAATCTGCAAGTGTTTGGATTGAAATCCGTGTATTAAGTACAGGGCAGTACTTTTTTATCTTATTCTGTAATTTCTATACGTGCGTATCAAAATTCCGACTTGTGATCAAAAAGGCCTTTTCCTGTGATGTCCCAGATTTTAAGCGTAATAATGTGCACCATGATTGATGCAGTTTGACCTCAAACGCAAACATGATTGATCTGTGTTCATTCTGTACTGGTGTAAACCACGATCAGATGTTTAGTGTAGATTTTGAGACGCCATCGCTGTATGTCTATTTACGGGAGACGTTATGACAAATTTCCTAAAATACTTCATTTTTTTCACTATTTGGTGGTTTGTTTCTATATTAAAGCAGTTATATGGAATTGTACACACTTATTCCTGATTTATAAGTTTAAAAAATGCATTTCCACATTTTTCGATTCTCTCGCATTATCGCTGCTAATCCCTTTAAGTCAAATAGGCAATCTGTGTTATTCAAGCATTTCTGGAATTTGATTGCATGTTAAGTAACCGGATAGCTCGCCCTTTCTTTTGCAGTGTACAATGCAGATGGCTGGCATACTGACTTTTGTGTGCAATAACTAATTGATAATTGAAGTGTCATGTTTGCTCTAGTGTTTTGTTGTGAGATGTAATGGTTACATCCTCCTCCTTTTGTCCATGGTCAACTTGTCAATGAAATTGTAAACACTCGATGTATTTGTATTTAAAGAATAGGGCACATATAGTTAGTTAAGTTGCCTCTCAGTTTGGACCTATCATGTGAATACTCTTTTTCATTTCCAGTCGGCATGCAGCCATGTGGAAATGTCAATGCTTTTCTGACACCGAATAAAATGCCTACAGTTTCAATTCGACCAACGTGACAAACATTTTGTCAAAGAAAATGATCAATTTAACATGGAGATCATATAAATTATGAAATAAACATAATAAATGTAATTAATATAGGGATAAACATGAGAAAATTTTAACCTGCACAAATGGCACACAGAATTTTGAAAAACACCACCTGATTTAAATTGGATTTTTTTAAACTTGGGCCAACCGCCCTTAATAGATGAAGTGACATCATAAAGCATTAATCTAGAGTATTATTGACATTAATCTTGAGATAAAATAATAAAATACAGCTTTGGTCAAGCGAATGGGAACAAAACACAATTTATAATTTTAATGTTGGTCGCGTATGGCAATGGCAGGGAAGGCGAGAATCATACTCTATTTGTCAGGACGAGCTATGGGGATTGACCAAGGACATGAATTGTATCTGGTTGCTTCGAAAATGACAAATCAAATAATTGATCAAATTCTCAATCACTTTCTGTTGCCAACAGGAGTATAACTTCAGTCCCAGTGCATGGTGTTTGGCAGTGAAATGTCTCTTTTGATGTTCACTCAAAGATGTAAGAAAAGTCTTTGAACCCGTAAATCATGGAAGGGTATTAAAAAGGGGTTGTACGAATGAAAATGTTAAAAGTGATGTGTTGGTTTCTTCATGGGATGCCTCTATGGTTTCAATATTAAATTTTACCTGAAATTACATCAAACGCAAACAATTTTCTGATTAGAAAATAACCTGGTACCCTGCCATTTCGATGTGAAATGAAAGCTTGAACTTCAATTTGCACAAAAATGGCCTTAATGGTTTTTGACAGATTCTTTGTCTGATCAAATGAATGGTTAAAATATATTGTACTTTTGAAAAAAAATAGCAAATTATTAAATTGGATCTAAATCCATCACTACAAAAGAAAAAGGGAAATATTCAAATGTAGTATGAACATATTCGTAAACTACACAGACTTCTACTCACCTTGCCATCTTCCTCTGCACCGGCAAGTTATAATGGGAAGATTTTGGGTAAGGGCTGACTTTCTGTCTTTCACAGAGTTGACATACTATAGTCCATTTCTCTACCACCGTGCAGTGATGTCACAACCTTGACGCAGCTTTTACGCACGCGTCAAGATATGCTGTCTTTATGCACGCATGCTCCAGATGTTTGTGGCAATTCTGGAACAAGGATGCTGACATTACTGCCAGCATTTACCAAACTTGAAAAGCATGTTGTCATCAGCTCACCGACCATTGCTATTGTATATGTGCTAATCCCGGCTAATCCATCTTTCACTTGCCAGATCAATATCTTACTACAAGCCTAAAGTACAATGCCTGAATCCTGGTCTGAATGCTTTTGAATTGTGTCGCAAAACATGCTAGATACACTGTAAATTCTGTCTGGGATGTGAACAACTTGCTTTTCTGTTCCAGAAATTGCCACAAACTGCCACCTCCCCCCTGGAACTCTTCCTGTTTTTACTGTTTTTACAGAATGTAAACATCCAAATTGTTTTCAAACTCGTGGAAGTGATTTCAGTAAGGGTCCTTTTCATTATGTCAAATTTTTTTCATGCCATTATTTCCCTTTAAATTATCTCAAGTCAGCTATTCACTATTTTCTACTTTATCGCCAATCTCTAACCCCCAAACAACATAATAATAAAGTAAAATTTGTGCCTGGAGTGGGACTCGAACCCAAAGGTTTTGGATTACAAGACGAGCGCCTACACATGCACGCCACGCAATCCGGGCAGGCATAAACTTGTTCTTTTGTAATACTTAAATAAGCACATTAATGAAATAAAGCGCACATATAATATGAATAGCGCCGCTCCAGGAGCAGGTTTTTGGGCCAAAATCTCTCATTAGCTCAACCTGACCTGCCCAAACAAATATTGAATGGGGTATATTGCCTATATTGAATTAAATTGCTATTGATTCCTAAAAGAAAATTGCTCAATTTAGTAATCCGATTACATACAGTATTAAAAGGCAATTAAACGGTGTATAGTGGTTCCTTCAAGCGCACCACAGGCCAATCCCTTGATTTTGTTGATAAACATTCATCTCCCATCATCTTTAGACAGAACTACATAACACTTTGCCAGTACATTTTATCAACTCAATGTATTTTATTATGTTTTTGAAATCTTTATATTTATTAATGACAAATATTTATTAACTAGCGGGAGGCTCGCGCTTCGCGCGGGCTCCCGCTAGCCGAGTAAACGGGAGCGATCACTGAAACAGGAGCGGTCACTGACACAGAAACGATCACTAAGAGGTGACACACAGTGGCTACACTGCTGCAACCATACCACGCTATGATTAACGGCAATTTTGGCATATTGGTCGCATGTTCTAGCTATAGACCCCCCTAGTCACAACATATCCCGTATTCGTAACCTTTTTAATAGCCCAAGTTCTCGAAGTTCCCATCATATCCTGTCATATAGGCCTAGTTACAGATTTCTCAATAATAAAACGTCAATATTTCACATCCTGTATAATTTTCCGTAGCTTTTAATATTTTTCTTCTCAAAACTACCCCCGGTGTCTATAACCCGTAGCTTCCGTCATACCACAACCAAAGCGTGTTATTGACCATTTTTTCCTCTCCCCTTAGATTTTTTTACCGCAATTTTCTTATACTCCGTGTCTTGGCCAGCTTTCCGTATTCTGTATTAGGCCTATTCCTTTCCTCATAACTCCCCAGACTCCCGTATATAGTTCCCTTCATCCTGTAGTTTATGAATACTCCATCCAGTCACATTATCTCATATTGTAAACTTTTTTCATAACTGAGTTCTCATACTTTTCGTCATATCCTGTAGCTCATGTAGTTTCCATTTTGTAGATAAAACGTCAATATTTCATCCCGTATAACTTTCAATTCTGTTAACTTTTTTCTTCTCAAAAGTACACCCTGTGTGCTAACCCGTAGTCACCCGTCACATCCCTCTTTTTTCCTTGTAACTCCTCAAACTTCCATATAAAGTTCTCGAAAAGCGGATCCCTAATCCATGTGTGAATCAAAACAAAGTATCAAGGTCCTGTCGTTCCCGTAGTTGGTATTTTATACCTCGTAAATTTTGCGCCCGCAACCCATATTATCAAAGGTTTTCTTTTTCCCGTTTTCTAATAACCCCTGTATTCTAGCATACTGTATTATATTTTTTCTCATAGGCCCAAATTGCAGTATACTGTCCGTATTCCTATTCTCTACCTATATAAAGTGTCAGGATTGCACTGGCCAACTTTCCGTATTCTTAAGGCATAATACACCCTCCCCCGTGTCCTCACATCTCTGTCGTGCAAGAAGCGTTGAAGAAAAAAAAAGCTTTACATCCTAAAAGTCTCAGTGTTTTTGTTTCTCAAACTCTCCTGTGCAACTATTTGACAGTCCCGGATCCCGCCATGCAGCATGTGCAGTGCAGCTTGTATGTGCAGCTTGTACGCTGCGCTGTCACTGCACGCAGTCTGCGGCGGCGCGTTGCTACATAGTTATGCACAGCCACATCGAAATGGTGTTTTAACCCATAATGCATCAGCGACGCGCTTCAGCTAGCAACCGACCCGTTTTTCCTGTTATTTCCATAGTATCTGAACAGTTTTCATAAAATGAATGTCCAAACGCCCCATGGCATGGTATACCCAACCAATGTACAAAAAATCAGAACTCGAGATAAGAGCCATTTCTGAGAACACTCGGGAACAAGGTTGAGAATCTTTCTTTTATTATATAGATTAAAAAAAAAAATTGTGAGGTCACCACTATTCAGAGATGAAAATGTTATCTAATAATGTTTTTATTTAGTGCGCAATACAATCGAAATAGGCTAAGGCCTATTCCGCTAGTGTTTTTAGACCCAAATAGCAAATTATGCGAATTAACATACTAACATTGTTTCAAGATAGTTATTTCATTGTTCCACTTCCACTGCTAAATAAGTGGTTCACTCTAACAGATATTCGCTGAAAACATGCCACATAATAGGATTCGTTGCCCCAGCAATCAAAAGTTTTCATTGTATAACATGTGTGCTTTGCCTGGACCGATTGCTGGGGAAACAAATCCTATTACGTGGCACTCTACAGCAAATTAAGGCTTTGGCTGAAACTGCTGTTAGGATACAAAGCTATGCCATTTGATTGTTTGTGGTTCAGGGAAGGGGTTTGCGGGAATGAGTTTGCTAAATAATATGTAACAAATGATTTGGTGTCACATTACGCCAGCGAAATAGTTCCTCTTCTGCAGGATATAGTAAGAGGGCGCTAGTCAAATATTTCTCTCTTGGCCAGTTTTTTGACATTGCTTGTATACAAGCCTGGGTGCTTGTAGATGCGATTTTATGGTATGTCACTGTTTAGTTTGACAATATGACAAATGTCAGTGACAGTGGAATGGCGATTTACATAAATCCTTTTTTCTTTTTATCAATCATACAGACTCTTTCATTGAGTTGTTTTCATTACTTGTATGTTAATTCAATTGTGTTTGGAGTATAAAAAATGGGACTGGCAAGAACAACTGGCGGCAAAAGTTGTGATAATTGAATGGATCTGGACAATTAAAAACTAATAAGATTATATTCCTTGGCTTATTCCCTTGACCTATTTGTTAATTATGCAGTCGGCAAGGGGGGGTGTGACCCCAAATTCCACAAATGGGGCAAAAGGTCCACTTTTTGCTTAAAGGTTGACTCAGAGATTTCCCGATGAGGGCGCACTCAATTTTCAAACAAATCATGTTTTTTTGCATGAACATAATGCTTGTCCATATACTAATCATTGTGTGAAATAACTAAGCTCAAATCGAAGTCCTTCATATAGAAAATCACAACTTTGTTATAAAATTCCGGATCCAGAATTTTTGTTATACACGGTATCCTATGGCACTGTATATGTGCATAAAATGTTTACTGCATGAAAACGGAAAATCCGATTCATCTCTAACTTTGGAATTGAACATTTTAGGTGACTATCTTTAGTTCTAGATGACTATTTTTAATTTCTACTCAAAATTATTATATTTCGAAATCTGAGTCCGCCTTTAATTTTTTGATGAAAAAGGCCCAAATTTTAGAGAATTTTTGACAAAAAGGTCCACTTTTTGGTGATGAGATGTTGAAAAGGTCCAAAAAAGAACCATTTTAGGGGGGTTAGGTCCACTTTTCCAAAAAGGTCCACTTTTTTGAAGTCCCGCACCCCCAATAAATCCTGCGTACGGCCCTGCAGTCGGCAATGAGTGCAATGCAAAAATCTCACCTTCTTGTAAAAATTGCATGACATTCCCACCCCTTACCATCAAAATCTCTGAATGTCCCTTTAACTTCCTTTTCCTAAATATACAGCGTTTACTGAACACACGTGTTGTCTACCATCATGGTTTGTGAATGGGGGAAGGTCACATAAGGTCACCAAGGTCACCAAGGTCACCTGAGGTTACCAACACATGGGACACTACCAAAAGGCCATTGTGTGTAAGGAATCACACCACTATTAGTGGTCCACTAAATAAACTAGGTGTAGCAGACAACGTCAGTGCCGAGACAGTGTTGGCGTCCGAAATGTGGCACTTTGCCTAAATGAGGAGTCACAAAATTTTTATAAGTTGTGTTTTTCAATGAAATTTGAAATTAATCATGTTTGGACTAGTAACAAACCATTTGGGTGGTAACTGGTAAAGATTTTTTCTGTGCCATTTTTGTGTAATTTCTGAGGGTTTGGGGGGAAACTAGGTGTGGGTGTGTTGAAAACATGCATGTAAATCTTTGATGCTCTGTAGCTCAAAAAATCAGCCTTCATCATATGACTCATTTTTGTTGAAGAGGTATGGTTCTAATCTTCCCAAAAAATCCAGTTTTGAGTTAACCAGTTGCTTTAAAGCCGATAAACTGACATTTGAGAGGTAATTTTGTACACAAGTCTATGGGGAGTTATTTAGTGGTGTGATTCCGTAAGTGTCATGAAAATTGATCAACATGTGTGGATACCCATCCTATGTGCCTTCTTGCAGAAAACAAAAACAAAATGGCAATCTACTTAGAAAGGCACATCCCAGGTCACAAGTTTCATGGCACATATAGTGTTTTTATGTTGCATAAACTGTATTCTTCGATAAGCTTTTGGACCAAGCAATTTTTAAATTCTGACCATTTTGGAACCAGGCAAAAATGTATACATTTGTAAATTAAAATGGGGGAAATTCAAAGTTTGTGTGTGCCATTTACAATGGAAATAAACATTTTAGCCTATTTTAAGTTAAAATTTAAGTGAAAAATCAGGGTGGTCCAAAAGCTTATAAAACTAGTTGAAGTTAAAATGACTTGGAATATACCTCTCTATAACTTTTTATTATACATGAATTACATTTATTATGATAGCAAGCAAAACTAGAAAAAGTATTATTCCAGGCACAACATTCTGCAGCAATTATGTATGAATGTTTTTTATTTATAAGCAAAACCAAAACTAATTTTGTTTTGACAAATTTCTGCAAAAGTCATGATCACTGCTTCAAGCTTTGATGTCTATATGCATGCATTTTGGAGCAAGAACATGAACTTAATATTAAAATTATATTTCAATTGCTACATAACAGCTACTTCATGCAAAGCACCATACTAATGCAGCAATTTGAAACTGATTTGATTTTCATACCTCTTCATCGACGCCACACTCCGAGCATATCTTGCACTTTGTGCAGTTATTGATATCATCCATGTACGTCTTTCCCTCCTCACAACTTTCACAGCTAAAAATAGAAAAGTACCAATGTTACATGATTGTAGGCAGTTTTAATCCCGGGGTTTTAATGATAATTTCATTTTTGACAAAAATAAGCAACTATCTTCACATTGCATGATTCAATTGGGCCCTGCCTGCAGGTGAAAAATGTTTTCAGGTCTTTTTTTTTCAACAAGGTGGTTCCCAAAGCCATTAGTCTCACCTGTTTTCATTTCGGGATAGGATATTTGGCTAGTTAGCTCTAGGCCAGTTAAATTCAGAAACTCCAGAGGCGTCCCATTTAGGCTAGTTACTTTTGGCTGCCAAGGCTAGTTATTTTTTGGACCCTCAGGTTAGTTATTTTCTGGTCGTTCAGGCTAGTTATTTTATTGGTCCCTTGGGATTTTAACTTTTGGTCCCTCGGGAGAATAATTTTTCATCCCTTGGGATAGTAACTTTTGGTCGCTCAGGCTAGTTATTTTTTGGTCCCTCAGGCTAGGTCTATTTCTTGGTTGCTCAAGCTAGTTATTTTGTGGTCACTCAGGTTAGTTATTTTGTGGTCCCAGGCTAGTTATTTCTTGGATGCTCAGACTATTTTCTGGTCATTTAGAGGAGTTATCTTCGGGTTCATCAAGCCAGTTATTTTCTGAGATCTGGTTCTACCGAGGCCAAAAAGGTTCTGTGGGTGCCCGAAGAATCATTTTTATTCAATTTAAGAACCATTAATCCATATTAACCTGAATGACAGATTTATAACTTTTTTTACGAAGGGTGCATATAACGATCAATTATTGTTGTCAGGGGCAACAGCCAAAAAGTAGCAAAATTGGTTAAAATACGGAAGTTGGTCAACTTAAAATACCATTATGCAAAAACTATAGAAGGGAAATATTTTTCTTCTCAGTTTTAAGTAGCATATATATGGGGTCAAATTTTGGGAAAATATGAAGGAAAAATATTGATAGCTTCATGGACAAATTTGCATTAATATTCAGGCGGTATGGCAAAAAATAGCAAAAAAGTTGAAAAAATCATCACTTTTTGGCCTCTAACTAGCTACTGCTTCAATTTAATAGCGCAAATTTGATATCATCAAATAGATAATTTTATTCTCTTTAAAATGATACCCAATTTGTTATGTTTACTCTTTATATGTGATCAGTAGCGCTAAGAATAGCTATATTGGTGAAGAACATGCAAATTTAGAGGTCATTGACCTCTGACGTCACGCTCCACCGCTCGCGACACGACTTTGCTTTTCAGATGGCCCAAGGGATGGCCTATACAAATATCATAACAAGACACCTGGTAAAAAATCAGGATTAAATTACTGGTATCTCCCGGTCTAATACTTCTTATTGTAAAAACAGTGATTAGAAATCCCGGTACCGTCACTTCTCTTACTGTCGGGTATCAATGCTCGTTCGTAGGATCGCGAAAAAAGGGGGTTTTCCTCATCAATTTCGCGAATTTTATTTTTTGCGAAATTAAAAAAGGTACTTTTTTCATTTGGAAATTTTGCGAAATTTTGAAAAGGGGTAGGTAGTAGGGTAGTCGTACCGTCGCAGAAAAACCTGTATTAAAAAAATTATATTTTTGTCTGTGATTTTCGGAATGGATCCCATCAACAAAGTAGGTCAGTGGTGTCAATCATCACATCTTCAGCTGACGACATAGGCCTATACTGATATATTTTGCTCATTTCCTTATTTGTGTTTCGTTGACTGTATTTACCATAGTTCATGTTTTGTTTGAAAAGGGTGGTAAATCAAAAATCATTATGATTTCGCGAAAAAAGGGGGTATATTTTTGCCCTAAAAATTCGCGATTTTGCACAAAAAAGGAGTGTTTTATAAAACCAAAAAATGCGAAAAGGGGGTGTTTTCAATTCCTACGAACGAGCATGGGTACTCAACAGTAAGAGGAGTGATGGTACCAGGTTAGAAATTATCAGTGATTTGACTGAAAGAGTCAAATTATTTGAAATTTGCAAGAGTAGCTTAAATGTGAAGGAAAAGTCTCTAGAATTCACATAAGTTATTTTTTCCAACTGAAAAATTGTCCAACAAACCTTCGAAACGTTCTTGGTAGGTGGTTCTCCAACCGATTGAGTGCAATTTGAGAGAAATTTGTATCCTCAGAAAATCATCCCCTGTCACTTTAAAGGTCAAAGATTTTCCTCCATAGCAAAATTTCCCAGGAATGTCATTTCCAAATTCCTCACTTTTTCCAAGCATGCTAGCACGAGAAATGTATCCCCAGTTAACAGGGAATTGTTTTGAGATGAGCTCCCTCATTTCGAGACAAGAAAGCTTATATCTCAAGATAAGGCGAAAGTGATACACTTAAGCTTCCATGCAGTGGAGAATCTGCTAACTCATGATTCCTGTATACGAATGTTATAAAACTGTATACTCACAAATCAGATCTATCTTTAGCACAGTAGCATCCTTTATATTGTCCTCTAGGACATAGGTCTAATTTCTCCCCTGCTAGGTCACATACTGATGGTTCTTCAAATTTAGGGTCGATGTAATATATGCATACATCTTGAGGTTCCTATATTGAGAGACATGATACTTAGTGGTTACTCTCACAAAGGGTTGATTTAAAGGTGCAACGAGAGATTTTGAGGCGCCCAAATATTGTGTCATGATAGTAATTTCATATAGATTAGACACTCAATAGATTTCTTACGTTGTATTTGGCTACAATAATGTCTTAAAAGAGAGAAAAACAGCGATTTTGATTTGCTTACATTTCAATAAAAAACATAGGCTGAATTTCGTATTTGCTCCTATATGAAATTAGAAATTTCACAATTTTTGTACCAAAGAAACATTTCTCAGCTTAATCCTTTTAGATGGGGATATTTTTTATGGAAAGGGCAAAAAATCAGTACTTCGATTTTTTAGGGACACTTGATATGTGAAATCTCTTGTTGCACCTTTAAAACAATTTGGGTATAGTTTTGAACACAACAATAGATCATTGGTCACGAATGCAAATTCAATATACACTCAGGATGGTGTTCTCAAAGGGAGCAACTTTAAAGACACTATCAGTGATTCACCCAAAAGACTCAAAATATTTCAATTTGCAGGAATAGCTTTAACGTGAAGGATATCTTTTTTTTGCAACTGAAAAATTGCCATAAAAGAAAGAAATAGCAGTGCTTAAAGATAAGAATTTCCACTCAATTACATGTTGCAGTAAGTGTCTGTACGGACAGTAATGACAAAAATATCTTATTTGTCCTTATTAGGCTGCTTTCAGTCTTATCACTTGTAGAGATAACTATACTTGGCACAGACATGCATGCAGACATGTATCTGATTTTTGATGATTTAAAAAAAATTATGATTTGGCAAATCACAGATAGTGCTTTTAAACCAAGTTCAATAAAGACTAAGGCTGGTATTCTGAAAGGGAGACTAACTTTAGTCCTTGGTATAAACCAGGGTTAGTCCTACATGAGTGGACATTTTTTCCATCCAACATATCCTAAAATGTGCTGTAATGGGTGAGAAAATTCCTCATGGATGGGCCAGAATGAGGAATTTTCTTACCCATTACATTTAACTTTCACATAATTTTGAATGAAAATGGTCCACTCATGTAGGACTAACCCTGATTTAAACCCAGGTCTAAAGTTAGTTTTTGAATACCAGCCTAATACCAGCCTAAAAGATTTAAATCCTAGGCTTTACCCAATCCAAGATTAGTACTCTTTGGTACTTCTGTACTCGTGGACATAATTTCTGTTACATGTTGTATTGGCAAGTACCCTTTCATGGCTGCCAAAACAGCACATCATCTGATTACATGACAAGGTGGTTCTTGAACCACTAGTTGGTTGGGGGAACCACCCTGTAGTGATTCAGGGACCAGACTTGGCAAATTGAAGCTCTGATTGTTATAACTGCTGTTCCAGAATAAATTTGGTTTCTTGTAACACAAGAAGCCCAACTGGTGTCTTAATTTTTCATTGGACTTGTTGTTTTCTTTACATTGACTTGAGTACTTTTTATTGTCCTAGTCTCTTTTACCAGTTTGGCTTTCATACCTTGCTCTGCCTCAGTTCAACTAATTTCTAGTGATTTCTTCTAATTTATGTTTGGTGTTTTTTTTTACATTATACTACTCTCCCAGTGCCCAGAATTTTACTTTCTGTGCATCCCGTTTTAATCCAACAATATTTTTGGCCATTTTTTTAAATTGCTTTTTTAAAGCTTTCAGTTGTACAACTCTGATTAAAAAAAAATAAAATCCTACAGTTGGTTTCCAAGAAATTAGCTTGGGTCCCCTTAGACCCGCCATACCAACGGGACACCCCATCAGTGAAAAAAATATTTTCTGCATGTGACCTTTAACATTTGGTAGTTACCTATGCATGCAGACTTACTGCAAAAGGGGGAAATTTTTGAGTGGGTTTAATTTTTGCAAAATATAATTCAACCGCAAAATTAACACCCCGCAAAAGTGTTTTCAACATACATTGAAAGTAAGCACTGTGATGGTCAATCGCAAATTTAGCACAACACATAATGTCTTTGTTTCCATTTTCAAAAAATTCTGCTCTTGAAAATATCCTCATTTATAGTGTGCTACTATCAAATACAAATGGTAAAATACTGCAAGTTGACACTTACTAATCCTCCTGGCTTCTTTAAGTACATGAAATTGAAGATTTTGGTATCAAATGTTGACTACACCCACAAAGTTTCATAACCTTCAACACATATCGAGTGATTGAACCTTGATTTGACCTTGGATCACCCCCAGATGACCCGAAAAGGACCGTGAACATTTTTGGTAGCAAATGTTGATTACACCCACCAGGTTTCATGACCATAGCCATGTGTAGTGATTTAGCCTTGGATGACCCCACATGACCTTGAAATGACCTTCAAAATTTTGGGGACTGAATGTTGACTACACCCACAAAGTTTCATGACCATCCACACATATCGAGTGATTGAACCTTGATTTGACCTTGGATGACCCCCAGATAACCCGAAAAGGACCTTGAACATTTTTGGTAGCAAATGTTGATTACACCCACCAGGTTTCATGACCATAGCCATGTGTAGTGATTTATTTGCCCCTTGGATGACCCCATAGCACCTTGAAATGACTTTCAAAAATTTTTGGCACTGGATGCTGACCCACACCCACTAAGTTTCATCCACCCTATCAATGTAACAAAAAAGCTCATTCCTCATCAACAAATGCCCTTTAATTTGGCCGGCCCCACATGCCCTTTTTGACCCCAATATGATTCACATAACATACCTTATCACCACAACCAGGCACACCATATATGAACCTTAGGCCAGTGATTCTTCGATCAAGTTGTTACATTGGCCCATGCATTTGGGCATGGGCAGGAGATAAATTCAACAACTTGGTAATCAAAAAATGATCGAATCACACCATTAATCTTACCCACATACCTTTGCCCCTCTGTGTAACCTCATATGGGCCTGGGGTCAGTGCTTATACTGACCACTTGGTGACTGTTGTATTTGATTTGTGGTGGGAACATGACTTGAACAGGTTTTCAAAAGAATGTCCCTTTAATCGAACCACATGACACCTCGCCACAATTGGATCACAAACCACATTTGAACCATTTGCAACCTTGGTCCTAAGATAGACCCATTTACTTTTATACTTTTATGTTATAGTGTCCGTCTATACATATCATATGCTAATAAGGATAACTATCTGAAACACTAGATGTTCCATCATTTTTCAACATGGTCGACCTAACAACAACACAGAAATAAAGAAGGGCAGTGGTTCTTCTGATCAAGATTGGCTGCAATGGCCCAAGCATTTGATAGGAGATAAAACCCATCAACTAACCCCAAATAGAACATACCTGACACACAACACACACCACACACCAAGGGAAT
Source organism: Ophioderma brevispina (assembly GCA_023653785.1). Lineage (NCBI taxonomy): Eukaryota > Metazoa > Echinodermata > Ophiuroidea > Amphilepidida > Ophiodermatidae > Ophioderma > Ophioderma brevispina. Next base: position 58,577 of record JAMKCH010001581.1, read on the forward strand.
GTTTGAAAACAGTATTGGTTTCTTCTTAACTCCCGTGATTTGGAAATCTCCTTTTTCCATGTCGATAATAACAATTGCAATCCCATCTTTGGTGCACAAGATGCCGCCCCAAAACTAATATACACAAATTTCCTATTCAGAGAGGCGATCCTGGTGACGTCATACCACTCTGACGTCACCTGCGATCCCATCATGCTCGTCCTCTTTCTCGCAACCCCCATATGCTCACAACCTCTTTGGGCGCCAACCAGTGGGGCTGGGAGGGAAGGGATCGACATTTGGAAACAGGATATTATCAAATACGGGAGTTAAGAAAACCATACTGTTTTCAACAAACTCTCATTTTGAAATCTCCTTAGGGTTTCCAATGTCATAATAACACAAAAAATTTTCATAGACATTTTGAAAAACGGGGTTCCGAATTTGGCAATCCAAATCTGGAACCTGCGGCCCTCAGCGAATTTGGCCAGATTTCGCCGAAGTCGCGATCCAAAATCCTAAAAACGGACTCAGGACTATCTAACGGTCACTTGAGTTTCACCCTAGTCCTGCCGAACAATTACCAGCCCAACCTTGTGATTTCTACTTACTCGAACGGGAGCTAAAAGATACATCTAACCGGTCAGGTAGAGCCCAAAGGGAAAGAGGACGCGCATGATGGGAAATCGCCGGTGACGTCAGTGGTATGACGTCCCAGGGATCGCCTGAATAGAAATTTGTGTATATTCGTTTTGGGGGTCATCTGTGCACCAAGATGAGCAATGTTTATTATCGACATTGGAACCCCTAAGGAGATTTCATATAAGGGATAAATTTCTTCTGCTGTCACAATATCCCTCTTGCTTAAGCTAGTGGGATAAAAAGCATGATGGCTCTTTTGAGGTATAGCTAATAGGTTTTTGGAATCCCAAATGATTTATATGGGTCCAAAATTGAAAATTGTCCAATTTGAATGAAAACAAACACGTTATAGCATTATGGTGACGGTTTACAAGGACCCAGTATATGTTGTTATCTCTGACTTGCAGTTATGGAGCCTTCTTCTTCTTCTTAGTGTATCCACAAGTCATTGATGATAGGACTAAACTTTAATTGGAATTATGAGAAACTTAATATGAGCTTTCTTCTGATTACCAATATCTCAATTTTGAATTACCAATATCTCACATATTTAGGACAATATATTTTTAAACCTGGATATTGATTCTAATAATCCAACATATTTTCCACACACCTTTGCAGCCTGACGTAGTTCTCTTTTCTGTCCCGTAAATGTTACCTGACTGCCATCGCCAGTGGTATTTTGCCCATTGGATGGTACGTGTAGCTGCAAATATAATAGCTAATTATACACAAGATAAATTGAAATAATGTATTGTAGGTGCTGCTGCTGCTGCTACTACTGCTGCTACTGCTGCTGCTGCTGAATGGATACAACAAGTCTATGAGACCCCTTATCAGTGATTTGTTGAATCAGAGAATCTAAACAAATTATCACCAAGAATCAAATTTTGCATTTTTGTAATAAGTTGAGGTGCAATCATTGTTTGCTTATTTGTTTGATCGTTGCAATTTGAGCTGCTGCTGCAAAAAGCTGTACTTTGTTTGGTTAATCAATTATTTGTGTATTTATGTGGGTATGATGACATGAGCATGTGAAATGAAATAAATCCTGATTATTGTTATTCAACAAGGTGAACTCATATTTATGTGATGCGTAAAACAAGGGCGGCGTCAGGGGGTGGCGGGGCGCTCCCCCTGAGAGTTTCAAAATGTTGAAAAAACAGGTTTTACGCAATAAATTGCACAAAAATTAGGGGTTTTTACCGGGGCTTTTAAACCAAAATGAGTTTATTTTGTGCTGTTTTGCCCCTATGATGTTTCGCCCCTCCTATGATTTTACCCTGGCGCCGCCCCTGGCATAAAATATGTCCCCGCCGAATGCCGCGATCACTAACAAGTGACAACTTAAAGGGGGATTTTGTGATCCACAGCCTCTACCTCCGACTTACCTCAAAAAGGTTGAGATTTTTATATCATCTTTTAAAACTGTTGGCCTAAGTACAGTATGCATCCCTTGCCTTATCTTACATGAAAACTTGTTCTACTCCATGAACAGACAGAAATTATATCCATTAGTTTTTTACGTTGCATTTTTTATCACGGTCAGAGTGAAACAGAGATTATTATGAAGGATGTCGTCTGATCCACCTTGGTTGTAGCCAGAAATCAAACCGCTGTGGGAAGCCGAATTAATCCCAACGCCACAAAGGGAGTTGGAAGTATTCTAAGTCACTGGATAACGACCAAACACTAACTTATTTACAAGAGGATAACACGTTACTGTCTCAACGGTGAAACTGGCAGTGAAGAATGAACCAGAGCTAAACATAGCCCATCACCCAACAGGGATGGGCAATAACACAAACTGGCGTAACCACTTTTCTTCCCTTCAAAAAGGTGGGAGAAAAGGCATATAATAATATAAGAGTCTTATGCTCTTACTACAAAAAACACTAGAGTCATTGCTCAAAGTCACAAAATAATAGAGTCACTGCTCAAAGTCACAAACTGATGGCATAAG